>JAAGNO010008626.1:41720-227192 GCA_033439905.1 Ceryle rudis
GTTCTTGTTTGGTTTTTTTTCTCTTTTAAATTATTATTACTATTTTTTTATTATGTTCCTGTAGTGCAGCTTAGCAGAGTAAAAAGATGTCACGTTACTGTCTAGTTGTTTGTAGATCCTTTGGCTTTAGATGGAGTAGCAGCAGTGTAGTCCTTTGTTCTTCCATTTACTTGGAAAATGCTTGGAAGAAAAGTAGTATATTAGACAATTCTACCTGCAGAGAAAGATCTTGTAATGTCTGCATTTAGAAACAGCTTTGAAAAGACTGAAGGAGAAAAGTCTTTTGCTTTCTCAACAGAAGCTTTTACTCGGAACTCCTCACTAGGCAGTGAATAGCCTTTCTTTTGTGTCAATACGTTTGTGTGCCACATCAATCCACATAACTGTCCTCATTTTTCTTTTGCAATTGTGGATCATTTTATGTTGCCTGTAGCTGAGGGAAGGTACCATCAAGTTTCTTTTACTCTATGTGATGGGGTGGAGGTAGGTTTCCTTGATGAGAATTAGATCAGGCTTTTTGTTTTGAATGAAAATTGCAATGTTTGGCATCTAGAGGAAGCTATTGAAGGATTCCTTTAACATGGGTGACTGAACTGGTATAAGTAGCAGTAAATATGTGAACTTTGATTTTATATATATATTCCTTCTCCCTGTCCCCCTTCCCTGAGCTGTGGTGTCCAGTTACTTCCTTGACCCAAGGAAAATCATGTTTTAAATCTAGCTACTTCCTGCAAGTGGCTGTTGTTAGTCAAGGCAGCTGAAATCAGCTGTGAACAAAGTAGAACTGGAGAAAAAAGGATGACTAATGTAAATGCTCCTTTTCTGGGGGCTTGGATGATATTAAAAATCCAAGTATGGGGGAGAAAATTAATTGGTGGACCCCAGAAAAGGAGCATGAGAGCTCCTGTTTGTGTATATTTCCCGAAGTAATAAATCCTGATTGCAGTGATGTTGTTTCATTGCTTCTTTTTGTTCACTCCTTACACTTGCATCCTGAGTATTAGATAGGCAGAACCCAGGCACGTATTGGTAGCACTGTTTTTACTTTACCTGAGCACAAGTCAGACTAATTAAGAGCACCAGGATTAATGTGGTAAAATATGAATTGATAGATATTTTTCTCCCAAGCTGCTCTTTTAAAAAATGTGATCATTTTTGTATCTCTGGAGGGCTGAAGCATTAGTTTTCTATCTCCTTTGTAGAGAATATACTTCTTTGTTCCAGGTTCTATTTAAAATTCAGTATCAAATAAGTTGTTTAGGTGTCATTTAATTTCATAGGTTTAATTACTGTGACATAAAACTGCCATTCTATAAATATTACAAACTTCCTTCTTCACATTTTTATATGATTTTTTTTTTTTTTTTGGCTCAGTTTTAGAAACAAACAGGAAACACATTAGAATGTGAGCAGCAGAAACCATACATACGAATGGGATAAACAATGAATTCTAGATACGCAGTTTATCTAATTTTTATTTTCCTCTCGCACTTCAAAATCCCATTCCCTAGATGTATGAAAGAGTGCCAAGTGTTGCTCTGCTCACTTAGCAACCTCTATGCTGATAATTCTTAATTTTCTGCTGTAGCACAAAGAGTGGCCCTGGTGACTGAGGAGTTCTGGTTTGGCTTTTACCTTCTATCACTCAGAACTCTGCTGCTGACTTTCAGAGGATGTCCACTGGTTGTCAGTCATCAGCAATGTATCCATATCTTTCTAGAGTAGGCTTATAAATTTGTGAACTAGTTAGTCATTCTCAGAAAGATGTGTGATCATAGGTAAGAAGGGATAATTTCCTGGAGTTGAGCACTGGAAGACACGGAGCTAGTGAGGCTTAGCTTGCCATAGAAAATAAATGTCTTAAAATTGTCTGTCTGGCAATATTTGCTTCTATCTTTGTCATCTTAATTATGTATCTAGATGCGCGTCTTTGAGCTAAACATTCAAGAAAGTCCTTTTTTCTTTCTTTGATCACTTGAGCTGAAGCTATCAACGGATTTTGCTCTCTGTATTAGCATGTTGGGACTGGGCTATTCCAGACCATTCCCAGAAGGGGGCAAATGTATTTGAATATAATTGCTGTAACTCATGCTGTGCCCCAAAACGTTACATAGTTCTTGTACAATATTCTCATAATTATTTCTTCTATCCCATATGAATAGTTATTAGTCTTAATGCTCTTCGAATAACACCTTTGAAATGTGCCTTTGTTTTTCGTAACGTTTCCAGTCCCTGACTTGGGAGATATGTCTGGGCAGATTACCTTGCTGATGTTTGTGAGCCACTTGGTAATGATTGCTAGAGCAAATTCTTTCTATGGGAAAAGAATAAAGGCTCATCAGTTAATAGGAAGTTCAGACCATATTTTTAGGTATTTATTGTGGCCTGTACTGTTAGTGTTTGGCCTGGAACTAGGATGATCTTCCTTCTGGTTCCCATCCTCAGCCTTAGGCAGTGAAACGTCTTGGGGGAAGTAGGTAACATCAGAAATTGAGACTGTAGGCAAAATGCTGAACTGTTTATGACAAGAGGTTTTTAATAATCATTCTTTTCATTGCCAGTCATTCTAACAGAGATGTAAAATGTACCTTTCTTCAGTTTCCACTTCATGTTCTGGTTGTAAATCCCTTTTAAAATTTATTATTTTTAAAGGTTGGTTTTTTTTTTTCCATGCAGAATGCTGTTTTATTTTTTTGGGTTTTGTTTTGTTTTGGTTTTTTTTAACTTTTCTGCTTAGATTTCAAGTCTTATGCCAGAGATTCTGAGACACTTTTTTAACCTAGATGAATTTTTTCTCGTAGAATCCAGCAGCAGAACCCAAGTTGTTCCATGTGCAGTTCGAGTATATATGAAGTCAGCCCCGCACATTTTTTTTTGAGGCATAATTGGTGTTGTGCTGCTGTGATGCCACTCTCAAGAAGAGAGCATGGAGGCATGTAATGAATACTCCTAGACACAACAATTTTTTTAGTTCTCAGTTGTTGTTTGGAACATGTCAAATTCTATAAAGTTTTGTATGATTACGTTGCCTATTCTTTAAGCAAATTTTAAAAGTGGGGAATATAAACCAGTGAGTGAAATCTGATGTTTTATTTTATTCCATTTAAAAAAATACTAATGCAGCAGTTCTTGAACTGCAGTTTGTCTGTTACAGTTTTGAATTCAAAGTTACATTTAGCTGTAAAATTGCAGTTGGTTTTATATCACGTTACGCAGCTAAATTTGCATATAGGGAAAATGTTTTGGGTTGTTGTTTGTTTGTTGTGTGGTGGTTTGTTTTTTTTTAATCAAAATGGCCAGAAATAATCTAAGCTCTTACTGTTCACGATATATTTGTGTGAATTCCTACATTTGAAATTGCAGGACTCCTAAATGAAACGTTTCTTATTGTACAGCATATATTAGGGCCAAAAACTTATATTTCAGCGTGGTTTCAGTATGATTTCACATCTTTTGTTTTGTACTGTATTTGTGGTTTTGTAGGCTTCAGACTATTATTTATAGGGTTTTTTTTATTTAATTGGGTGGGGATAAACACTAAACAAACAAGAGAATCCTCGTTCAGTTGAATTTCTGGTTTGCTTGTGAAAGGACGTTATTAAAATTTCTCTTGATGACAGCATAGTATAAACTCTCTAGCTAATAAGGTGTGTCATATATAGGAACATGAAACTTCCTCAGCATTCTTAATATGCCAGTGGTGAGATTAGAAGTCCTCTGGTGTTAAACTCTCTCCATGGCTTGCTGACCACTGGAATATTTGCAGCTCTATCTGCTCAATGGCCACAGGCCTAAACTTTTGCTGCTTAAAGCTAGAGAAAGTCTCTGAAATTAAATCAGTGGTAGAACTATTAGTGTTTCCCAGCTGAAGATAACTTGCTCTTTATTTGTTTGTTGTGCATTATGTGATCCTATTCTTGGTCTAAAACCAGGTATATTTAATGTAAGGTTGGAAACATTTGCAACTCTACAGAGTGAGAAAGGGAAGCCAGGCAAAGAAGATTGGAAGGACTGTGTGGTTACACTCGCAATGAATTGGTGTTCTTTTGGGAAGGACTCCAGCCAGAAAGACATTATTTTTGATCTGCCTGCTTGCCTTACCCATTTGCAGTGAATAGACTGAAATGATCCAACAGTCCCTCTTTCCTTTTTTTAACTGTGGCAACAATGAAAGCAACATTTAAACAGAAGGCAGTAAAGCTGATGAGATACACAGATGATGGCTAATGCACAAGTCTGGTAATGGTGGGACAGTGCAAGTGATCCAAATCTTGAATTTTTATTTTTTTTTTTAAATCTCAAAATAAATGGAAAGGGTATACTAGAGAGAATGGGAAAAAAGCATCTTGAGAAGAACTAGGCTTTATTTCTTCTGTTTATAAATTACCTTCAGACTAAAAGGAGAAACAAAAAAGTATAAGAAGAAAGTAGGGAGCATTGAAGTCTGCAGTTAAGTACTGTTAGTGAGGGGGCTGAGATAGGAGAGGAGACTTGGCAGGTTATGATGTCTTGGGATTCAATGACAAAATCAGTATGCTTTTTGCCTTCTCAGAGAGATCAAACACCATGCTAGCAGTACCCAAAAAGACCCTGTTATAGGGAACTATTTTGTGCATTATTTCTTCTGAACGGTAAGAACATAATTAAAACAGGAAACACTGGTTATTTCAGTTGACATTTTTTCTCTGTTTTAAAAATGACCCATTGTCAAATATGTTTTTGGTGAAAAGTTTGTATGAACTGAAGTCTCTTGTGCTGTCAGAAGGTTTCGAATAGATGCAGCTAATTTCAATAGCAGATGCTGCGGTTTTGAAGGAATATCTGTGTCTGCAATTTTAAAATTCCCTCAGCCTCTGTTGCACATATCTTATTATTTTGGTTAGAGTGGATATGTGGTCTGTGGTAGTACAGGATTATCTGTGTTCCTGCTACTGAGAATGCTTGCATATTTGTGACTATTGATAAGAGATTGGATTCCCGTGTATTTTATCTGAGATTACAGAGAATGGTGCTTCCTGGTATTTATTTATAGCTTGATATAGTTAGGAAAAAAAAAAAAAACCAAAGATGGAAAAGCTCTACACATAATGAAAAAAGGAGTGTTTTTGCATGTCCAGTTTCACTGTGCCATATAATAAAAGAAAAAAAAAAAAACACACAAAAAACCCAATCAAACAATGCCCCTCCCCCCCAGTAAAACCAAATCTGCTTTCAAGTGTGTTGTAGAAAGAGGTTTAACTTGGACTAAGGTTTAGATAGTCTTATAGAAAACTATTATGTAACTTCTTAAACGTATGTACATACTTTGTTTTTAAGGATTACCTTCTGTGTTTTCATATTCCAGAATAAATTGTTTGATAGAGATTTGCAGCTGCCAGGGGTTTTGGAGAAGGATGCATCAGGAAGTTGGGCTTCTGAAATATGTTAGTCTGTTCTGTAGTAGTAGTTAATTGTGAGGCTTTTGGCAAGATTCCAGGTACTTTTCATCATAGATACAGGAAGAAATGAAAAAAAAAGATTTGGCGGACTTAGGTGGACTCTTAGAAAATAAAGAACACTCAAACCTGAAGGGCTGGTTACAGGAGAATTCCTTTTCTCCAATACCCAGGTGAACTTTAAAAATGATGCGTTGTCTTGAAAATAGTATTTTAAAAAGTTATAATGCATATGTCACTGTAAGAGTTTTCAAATTAGCAGGGAAGCATTGTAAATAGTGCAGATTTATTTTTTTTTCACTAGCCAGCAGGTATGAGCAAGAATAAATGCCATAGCTGAAGCTGTAGCAGGAAAGGTCCCTCCCCCAGCGCAACTGGGAAATGGTATAAATACTGAGCAGGGAATAAATGACAATGAATTGCTTCTAGCTTTTTTACTGTAGGGTTTATCTCAATATTGCATAACCTTAGCCTAAAGGTTGGGGTTTCTTTGGTGACTTTTCTGACATGCAGTGTTACTGAGTTTTACAAATTTTTTTTTATACTCCTTCAGCCTAAGTAATGCGTTTGCTTCATAGAATCCCATCCTAAGCCTGTGTCTTCATGTCCTTAAACTGCAGTTTGATACTGGTTAAGGTAAATGAAGAGCTCTGTTAGCTGTAAACCTCTCTGAAGGTCTCTATTATGGCCTTGGGTGTGAGTGAGTAGATGAATTCCCCAAATATTCAGTGCTCTTTGTTTTAGAGAAGGTAGATCAATGCTATCTTCGGTCAGCTACAGGCCTTTCAACGTAGCTAGGTAGGGGTGCTTAAAGATTTTGAGTTTTTATAGCTGCATTGCATAATGATGTTGAGGTAGTGGCCGAAATCCAGATCCGTCTGCTTCCTTGTTGGCCTCCTGCCACACTCAAAAGCTCACACTAATTTCAGTGCTGCAGCACTTCTGCAGACCTGCCATTAGTTTCTTGAAGCTGATACCTCGGAAATGAGCTCCAGCGTCCATTTCTTTTAAATACTGTGTTTAAGTAATATGACAGGTATCACACAGATACCTTCTCTTTGGCAGAGATATAGTTAGAATGTAGCTCTTTAGGGTAACATCCAACTCAACCAACAATCTCTTCTCTCTGCCTGAAAGCAGGTCTTTGAATTACATGTTTTCCTCGCTCCGCAGCGAGGCAGACAACAACCTCCTCTGCTGCCCAGCAGTGATTCATCCCCAGAGCAGGTCTTTCCTGTGTGCTGACTGAGATAGGTCCGTGGAAAAAAAATATCACGTGATCATATAATTAAAGACTCTCTTAATTCATTACGTAGTGAGAGACTGAACTGAGATTGCAACCAGACAGACACAGCCCTTCATAGTCATGGGTTAGAAAATGCTTATTTGGTTTGTGGATATGCATATATATAGCCTTATATAGGTGGGTCAGTGTTAAGAATTGTGAGAAAGTTACGGCAGCTTGAGAGACTTCAGCTGTTAAATTCTCACACTTCTTCTGAGCATGCATGAATTGTGATACTCTTCCCTTCTTCCCTGGTAAACTCCTAACTAGGTCAAACCTGGCTGCAGGAATGAGAGGAGAGAGGCCACCTCTTGACACTTTTTAGGCACTTGCCCTACAGGATGCAGTGCTAGAGCATCTGAAATCACAGAAACACAGAGAATTTTTTCACAGACAAAGCACTATGTGCATTTTTTGATCCTCATTGGAGGATTTATCTTCTGGGTGAAATAGTCCTGTAAGAGTAAATCCTGAAGTAGACAGCTTGTATGGAAAATGAGAACAGATCAGAAATGTTTGGCAGAACTTTAAACAAATATTTATTTCTGATAATGGGCCTAACCTGAAATTATCTATGTTTGCATCTGTGTTCCCATATTAAATATTAGTATAACAGCCTTAATGAAGCTATGATTGGGACCTGCCTCTTACTCTAGAAGAGGATGGGGTGCCATGTAGGAGCATGTGGGCTCAGATCTGAAATTCTTTACACAGAGAAGCCAGAGTTGTTTTTTTTAGCATATGAATGATAGTGATAGGTATGCTGTTTAAAACGCGGGGAGCTGACATACTGTAGATAGGGCTGTTTACATGTTGGGTTTTTTATGCCTGAGGCTCACAAAGAGAATGAACCTACCAAAGGACACTTTTGCAGTGACAAGTTCTGTAAAAGAAAAATTTGAAGACTAAAATTGCACTTGTTTGTATTGATACTTAGAACTGCTTTTAAGCTTCATAATTCATTAATTGTAATATTTTTAGTGACACTGTGTACAATACTTCCTTCAGTAACAGCAGACTTTTTTAAAGTATTTTTTCTTATATTCTATAATTCTAAAATAGAAAGTTTTGCAATTTATTACTTATGAATTGAGAAGGTTCTCTGCATAAATGGTCCTTATCAAAATCTTATCTAATAAGAGGTAAAGTTAGCTTAATCTGTTTGAAAAGTGGCATGTTTTAGTTTTAAAATACGTTTAGACAACTCCTAATTAACTAGCCATCCAGTGAAAATCTGTTTTAAAGAAAATAGGATTGACATGAAATTGTGCAGTTTTCTTGTGGACATGAGACCTGAGGCTGAGGAACAGGTTTCTGGGTATGTTTGTTTGTTGAATTGCTGTATTTGTATGTTTTATATGAAAAGCATTGCAGTAAATAAAAAAGAAAATTACAATCCAAACTTAAAGTAACAAAGAGCTCCTCATGGCATGTATTACAGTCTAGGTTTCTGTACAGAGTATGTTTAAGGGCACTTTTTAAAAGGAGTAGTATGAGGCACTTTTAGTGATACACACGTGACCTTTCAGTATAATGTGTCTTCCGTGAGTTTTCTGAAGTAGTCGCTCAGCCTCTATCCCCCGTCCCCATGAACGCGCAGAGCAATCTGCGCGTTCAAAACCTGTGTTTAAAAAGCACAATATCTGTGCAACCCGTCTCCAGCAGGAGAAAAAACCATAATCTGTTGTTTGTAATGCTTTGAAGCCAGAAGTTGTTTCTTTATTTTCACAAGGCTTGAGCAAAGAGCTGTGTTGCAACCCGCAGTTATGTTGTTAGGTAAGGCAGGGCGGAGTGTAGCAGGTGCTTATTAATACCTCTAGGCTACAGGTAAAGGTGACTGTATTTTCTTGAGCGTTCACAGACCTAAACAGGTGGATATTGCTTTAATGGTTGGGTTGTGAGTGGACACTATTTATCTTCTGGTTTTAATGGCAAACTTTTTATGTAGATCTATGAAAGAAATGGTAACTTTGAAGATATGTACCAATTAGGTTGTCTCCTTGTATCTCCCAGCCTCCTACTTCTAAATAAAAAAGGCATGGTGTAAGTTCAGAAATAAAGAAATTTATCTCCAGCCTTCCAAACGGGCTGGTTAGTTTGGTTTGGGTTTTGCTGGTTTGTTTGTTTGGTTTGGTTTGGTTTATTTAGTTCGGTTTTTTGTGTCGTGTTCTGGTTTGGTTTTGGTTTTGTGTTTGGTTTTTTTTTTTTTCTGTTGTTTTGTTTTGGGTTTTCTAATAAATTGATTTTAGATATGAATTTTGCATTATTTTAAATCTGAAAAATTGGAACAATACAGAGCAGCACAGTACAACATGACCATACTGAATATTTGAGAGGTGATTATAATGGTGAATTGAAATTGCATAACAGATACAGAATGCAGAGGCTACAAAGCTTTAACTTCGTTGCTACTTTCTTTATCAAGCAATGCTTTAGAAGAGTATGAATGTGAACAGTTTCAGAGAAAAATACTAAATAAAATTTAACTTTGTATGTTCTGTTTAGACTGAAGATGAAAAATGTACGTGAGATACTGTGAACAGAGAGTCTGTCAAACTAGATGAGGAAGGCCTTTTCCAAGATATTTCAGTTGCACTGGACTGAATACTACAGATGGTTTTGCCTGTACTGTTCCTTCATGACTTCCTTCAGCCAGGCTCCTCTGACACTGCAGAAAGCCATAGCAGAAAAAAACCCTGTATTGTGATTGAAGAACTCTAGGGAAAAGAATGAAGTGAAACATGGAAATTTTTATACTGTTTCTTTTGGATTTTTATGACTCTTAAATACCAACAGGAAATGTCATGCTGGACCTACTTTTTCAAACATGGAAACGCTTGTCAGGAGCAGTTTTTATGTAGGATTTCCCATAATCCACAGTTCACCAGTAAATATTTCATCAGTGACAGCACGAAAACTAACAGATGACCCGTAGATCAGTATTTCCCTTGTTGTTGTTGTGTTTATAGCAGCTGCATACTTCACCTTGTTTTCCCTCTTCGTCTCACCTTCTAAATGTCTGCTTTGGTACCCTTCCTTTTCCCTTCACTCTCTGGCTGTTGCAGTCTCGACAAAAGCTGGGGGAAGCTGAAGCTGCTCAGAGTAGCTGTGCTGCTCTTCCTGGCATCTTGTTGGTATCTGTTTGCATCTGCCAACAGACTTCTGGCAGCATCACCTCTGCTTTAGACTGACCCTCATAAGCCAGGTGCCTTTCGGTATTGTCCCTACCATTTGGGAAATTAATGCACTGAATGAAAGAAATGTGGGTTTTTTTCTTTCTTTCATACAGACCATAGAAATGTGAGGAGCTTCTTCCACGTTTCCTTCAGTGCCTGGCGAGATGAGAGTGCACTCCCGACTGTCTGAAGTAGCTGGAGTAATCACCCTGTGCTGAAGGAAATTTGCAGCAGCTTTGCAAAATTGCCTTTGGCATCTCTTTCAGTATTCCTGTAGAACCAGCAAATTCCATTTTTTTTCATCAGTTGATGCAGCATTTTTCAAAACAAGCTCATCAACATTTTTAAAGATTCTTATTGCAGTTTCTTTTGGAACTGGGAAGTGCCCAAATATCAATCTGTCTTTGTTATTTCATGAAAATGGAATGGGAATTGCTTTCTTTCCCATGTAGTGCTTGTACTCCTCATAGTAATATCTTGTCCATCCCTCTAGTTACTGCTTTATTTTCCTTAGTAGATTAAAGTGAATTTAAATGCCATTTTAACACTTCCCTTCTGCAGTTGTGGTGCATATTTCTTTGTTTAAAGTAGCAGGCATACAGTGATGAACTGTACATTGAAGTTTAATTATTTTGTGATTATATCCACTCAAGTATATCCAGGCATAGTTTGCTAATGAAATAGAGCTCAGTGATCCTGTTTCTTTGTTCATTGGGATCACATTTTGACAAGTAACATCTAAGGAAATAAAGATACATTTGATAAATTTGATACAAGAAAGAAAATCGAGAGAGAAAGAGTTCCTTTTTTTTTTTTTCCTAGAGGCTGTTGTTTCTACAAATATTCTTCATTTATTTAAGACATACCATCTAGAGAGAGGTGTATTCAAATGATGTATCTGGATTTGCAGATACCAAAAGAAAGCCCTCTGGGGAGCCTTGCATACAACTGGTATTTCTTAAACTGTGGCAGTATGTTACTAGAACCATGTAAGGTAACTCCTCTTTAAGATTTTGGAAGCCTTTTTCTGTAGAAAAATGTTTTTGACTTCTGCAGTTTCAGTGGGGAAATAAACGTAGAAGTGAAATTATTAATCTGCTTGTTTTCCCAAGCTTCTTTTTGTCATTCTTTATAGTAACAGTACCTGTGTTCTAAGGCCTTTGTGAAAAGATTGAGGGATCTTCATTTGCCTTTACTTCTGTTTTATTACTTTGCTTTCTCTGCTTTTCCCCATATGATGTAAAAGCTGTAATCCGCTGCTGTCCCACTGCAATGGTGTCATGGTTCCAGTGCTTCTGTTCTGTGCAGCTGCATTTTCTCCGGAGCCCCTTCAGTAAAATGTGGCACAGAGACATGTTATATAGAGGTCTGTGGCTTTTAGGCCTTTATTGGCTAAAATACGCGCAATCCACAGTTTCTCAGGTTATTGGGTAATTGGGATACAGTGCTCAACAAGTGCATTTCTAAGAGCTGCCGTGGGTAAGGTGGCTGTGGTAGCAGTTGAGTTTTGGATCATGACTTGTTCGATGAACACAGGTAATGCCACTCTTCTCCCAGAATGACACTCTGTGTTCTGGAGTATGTATGGCATTAAAGAGATCCTGTCACTGTCAGTCGAGCATGATACTCTAGATCAGTAGACGCAGAATATTCTCAAGAATACACAGTATATTGTTTCCATTCAGAAACACGGTCTCTTCTTGCTGATGATTTTTTTTTTCCAATTCCTGTAATTAGTTTATTTCAGCAAGTGTAATATTAATAGTCTGGGGTACAGTTTTGTTTCTGTTAAATGTTGTCCCGTGTGCCTCCCTGTCCTCACCATAAAGGTGACTGAGAAACAACAGGCACCTGTCAAGGATGACTGTCAGCTGCTTTTGTTTTGAGTCTCTCTAGGGCCCTTGAGACAGCATTTTCAAATTTGGGCATTAGAATCAGCTATGTGCATGTTGAGTACATTTGGAAGTGTAGTTCATGATCACATACTTCTTTTAGGATGCAATTTTCTCCATCTTATTTCCTTACTGTCTAAAAAAAACTGATATGTTGGTGAAATCTGTATAATTAACATGACTGACAGGAGAAAAAAAAAGTACTGTATTTATTTATTTGTTTGTATACTGTTTTCCTTCATCAAAGGCTTCTGGTCTTGCAGTAAGTAATTCTGTGCTGGTGGAGAGGTGTGTAGTTGTCGCTGTCGTTTTGGCTGTCTAAGAAATGAGAGTGAAGCCCACTTGTTTACATTTCTAGGTTACACTGCAGTTTTATACATACTCTGTTCATGATCTTTGCAGTTTGACAGCACTGATAGATTCAAGCTGAAATCACTGCGTTGAAGTTGCTGCTCCAAATAACATCTCTATGGGGAATAAAATACCACAGTTTGCTTGCTTAATGCACGAATCACGTTGAATGGGTCACTTTGCTTTAAGATTGTGCAAAACCCGTACGTAAGTCCCATTCAAGATTGGTGTATTGGTGATTCACAAGCATTGTTAACTAAGAAAAAAATTTCCTGTTAGGACTTCTACTGTGATAAATGTTGCCTGCTAATAGATGGGTACTGGTTCTTCTATTTTATGGTAGTTACAATACTGTATTTCTTAAGAAACATTTTTTTCCAAATATGCTAGATGCTGCTGGAATATTTAAAGCCCAGCACTTTAAAAAATGGATACTTTAAAATGTTGCATTTTAAAATTGCTTTGACATCTGAACACTTAGCACTGAGTAATAAATGATAAATAATTGCATTACATGTGAAGAAAATGAAAAACCCACCTTGCTTCTGACAAAGAAACAAAATAGTGTATTTAAAAACCCAACTCTTCTTTGTAATCAACTTTCATGTGAGCATGTATTAAGAGCCATGCTTTTTCTTTCAGAATACACAACTCCACCCTGTGTCTGTTCTGTCATGATCACTGAACACTCTTACATCTTTTTTTTTTGGTTCTCTCTCTGGTCCTCTAATTGTTGCCTTTGTACGTTTCTTTCGTTTAACAGTTGTTCCTGTCATTTTGAAAGCGCTGACTTACGATGAGAAGCGGGGGGCGTGCAGTGTGGGTTCCAACGTGAGGGATGCAGCCTGCTATGTGTGCTGGGCCTTCGCTCGGGCTTACGATCCTGCAGAACTGATACCATTCATTAATCAGATTTCAAGGTATGTTGTGGCAATAAGAAACCAAGCTATTTACAGTTGATTTTAAAAATCTGTTCAAAATTAGGATGGAGCTAGGAGTTGATAGTCTAATTCTTTACATTCTAGAAATGAATAATCTAGAGGTGTAATGATCTATCTTTAAGACATTTAAAATTAACATATCGAACAAAAGTGATATATCCATGTAGGGGAAATACCTTCATGCTTAAAAAAGTAGCTGGTGTGTCTCATATGACAGGAATGGAATTCATTGATCTCTGGATATTGTTCACCAAGGAATGGATATTTGTTCCTCTGGGGTAATTTTTAAAAAAACCTGTTAGATTATGCTGCATAACTTAAAGAATTGAATATGGGCGAGTTGACGATGACATAAACGATACTGTTGCCTTGCCATGTAATAGCTGAAGTCCAAAATTTCTTCCTGTTGCGGTATGATGCAGTTTAACTTTTTGCATTGAAATGCATCGAAATATTTCTTTATCAAGTGTAATGACTTCATTTCCTTCTGTTTACCTGTCATAAGAAAACCAAAGAAAACTCCACAAAGAAATTCACTGTAAGACAATTCAAATAAATTAGTGGAGGCTTTGGGTTGGGGTGGTGTCATCCAGTGGCTACTTGATCACCTGCTTTATGGTTAGCTCAGTGAAACATATTTGAAAGTTTAAGAAGATTTGGAACCTTAGTGCAGTAGAGATATAAACCAGTCTAAAATTAGGGAGTTGCTTTATGGAGTCATCAAGAGCTAGAAATACTAGAAGAAGAGAAAACTTCCAAGTTGAGCAAGTTAGGTCTAAAAGATAAACTACCCTCAGCTCTTCTCTAAATAGTCATTTTGGAGCCTCCTGGTTCTTCCATACCATTTATAATTTTCATTTTCAAGTGTTCCAATTCAAAGATTATTTTGAGTAAACAGTAAAATAATTTCCAATATCTGAAAGTGGTAAGAACTTGAACTCTACACAGTGATTCTGAATTCTTAGTTACAGATCACTTTTGAATAATGGAGCTTTTATTAGAACTAATAAGCTATTTTGGTTAAATTTAACAAATACACAAGAGAATTTTTTTTCTCTTTTCACACCTGTTTTTTACAGAGAACCCCTGTCCAGAATGACCATGGTACTAAACTCTGCTTACAGTTGAATGGAAACACATGCATGTACTTCTTTTTCAATCTGTGGTTTCTGCTTCAAAAGATTTTCAGAAGTAAAATTTTCAGAAGAGTTCCAAATCAAAATCTGTGGTACTCCAGTGGTGGACTAGAACCTGGGGCAGCTTTTCACTTAACACCAGCACAAATTGGGTTTACCTTTTTTCTTTCATTTCATACTTTTCCTCTTATTTGCTTGTAGGATTCTCTCTTCAACATTTTAGTCTTTTTGTTGGCAGAACACTGGCTGACATTTCAAGGCATCTTTAATGGTGATTTGCACTGCAAACACCTAGAGGTAGCTTCTAAGTTTCTTGGCAGGCTTTTAGTACAATCACTGATAGCAGCAAAAATCTTGTTTGATTTGTAGGAGCTGCCTTGCTTCCAGATTGCTGACAGAACTGTTTCAGGCTCATCAAAAAGCCTTGGAAACACAGGATTACTTCCTTAGTTCAGCATGTTCCCAAAAATATGTGACTTTTTACTCCTCCTTTAAAACCTGTTTTAAAAGTTCTTTGGCACAGTCTTTAAGTGCTGTGTATCCATTTTTATTCCTTGATGCTGGTGCGCTGTGCCCTTACTGGACTCTGATGGTCTTCATCCTTGTATGTTCACTCTCTAGTGCTGGTCCTTTAATGCAGGGTCACACAACAGTGTCTTATCTCTGTGGTCCTTGCTCCTGGGGATTTTTGAGACCTTGATAAAATCTTTCTGTCCAAGAACCTGCTGTCAAATTTCTTAAGGCCAAATGCTGTTTTTCTTCTTTTTGTTTTAAGCTGTCATGTCATTTCTTCAAAGTGAGCAGACAAAAAATTCTAAGACATCTTAGCCTTGTGTCTCTGATAAAGAAGCTTCATGTTGTTTTGATGATGTTTCTTTCACTTGCAACACCATAGATAGTAAAGGATAGACGTCTTGTAACACCAAACTGTGCTAGAAAATGATGCCATCCAGTATTTCTGGATGACTTTCAGAAATAGAACGCAGTGCTCTGGAAGAGACCTGCTTCAATTAAACATGCTAGAAAGAGTGGTTTGCCATAGTAAGTTATTAAAAAAATATTTTATTTTGAAGGATTATATTTAATTCCCTTCTATCTGAGTTCATGGTAAATTATTTATAGTATGACATTCTTAATATAAAGGTACTTAAAGATGTGTTTGCACGGTGTGATTGTGTCTTGGGTTGTATTCCTATTTTTAATCTAACCAGCACAGCTAATGGTGGCAATGAAGACACAGTCACACCCATGACCAGAATGTTAACAAATGTTTGTAGCAGGCTGCTACCAGTTGTGCAGAGTTATTTACTGCTATCTTCAAACTCACGAGAACACATTTACATTCTTGCTGGGAGCAAGGGTGAGGGTAGCCATACCAATACAAAACTCCAGTTCAAAACCAGTGCTTTTTGTACATTTGATCAACAGGCGTGTGAAAATAAATCCCCTGCTTTCATCTTCTGTCTTAGCTGAACAACTTTAAGGTATCTTGCAATGTGTGACAAGCTTGTTCCTCAGTGGGAGTGTGTAAGCCTTCTACTTACCAGAATTCTGATCTGTTCTATCAGAATTTTTCTTCTGTTCATGATGCTTTGGGGAATATATTTCTTTGCTTCTTTCACCCCACCATGGCACAAACCAATGTTGTTCTCCATACGTTAGATGCAAGGTCACCATTATGATTTTTGTGGTTCATGGTATGTTGTTTTTCTATCACAAAGCTGGTGGTGGGAACTTGTGGGCAGGTATGAAGGAGGTAAGCTCCTGTCTTTTACCTCTCAGGCTGTTCTGAAAACAAAGTATTTTCTTTTTAGGAAAATGTCAAAAGAAAATAATAGATATCTTCTACCTATGGTAGTATTATGAATTAACACTGTGGCTAGGGCAGCTACGACAACTTTAACTGTGAAATAAGATGGCAGAGAGGAAAGAGACAGAAGGTGCATGGCAAGGAGGGAGCTGAACATCACTTATGGTCGGTTGTAAGATGTTGTTGTTTGTGTATACTTAGTTTTCTAACAAAGCTGCACAGTCTTTTAGCACATATGAATACTGTACTAGGGCTTTAAAATGTTGGTAGCTATGCTGGCCATTACCTTTTCTAAATGTAATCAGCTTTTGAAGGTAGTATTGCCACTCCAAAGAGAAACGGTGAAAAAAAATATTCAAATAGAGTATGACACACAGTTTCACCTATTGTGTCAGCAAGCCGATAATTACATACAGCTTTTTTTTAAATCTAGCCTTAGGTGTGTCACTGTTTTACTTAAAGAAGAGTCATACTTCTAGCCACAAGCAAATTGTTGCTACCCTTAAAAAATGCAGAACTCAGCATCTTGAAACAAAGTACATAACATCCATTGTGAGCTGAATTACACAGCAAAAACCTCTGCCTATGTAAGATTCCAAGCTATTGGATTCTTACAGAGAAATAATAAATCATTTACCTGTAAGGAAAATTGGACCTTCTTAAAAAAAATTTCATGAGTGATTGTTATCCTGAACTGTCTGCTTTTTCTTGGTGCTAGAAATTGCAAATGGTTTATCCTTCATGCACAGTCTTTCGACACTGCTGTTCAACTGGCTGAAGGATCACAGATAATGCTCAACTTGGAACAGAAGCAGCTGGTTGCTGCACTTGGACTCGGAAGCCAAGGCAGTCAGTGCGGTAGAGCGAGTGCACTGGGGGTATCCAGGAGCTGTTGAGTTAAACAAAGAGCTGCTTCATATCTTCTTACTTCACATCATGGCCTTTGGCATGTGTTAGTGTATTGGGTATCAATCTCCAGAAGAAGTAGCTACTTAAACTGGCTCTTGCCCCACAGCCCATTCAGACTGTGGTAGTTACAAATTAAAGCACAGGGGTAATTTGGTGGCGGGGTTGGTTTGTTGGGGTATTTTTCTGTCCTTTTCTTGTCTGCAGAGTTGAATTATTCTGTAATGGAAAGACACTGTTTTCTGTGTTTTCAGTAGTCAATGGACTTAAATATTTCACTTTTTTTCTAGTGAAAAATCACCTTAAACTGTATAAACCCATATTATTTTAGTAAAATTTATGACAATATTTTAAAAGAAATTTCATCTCCATATTAAGGGATAGCTTTTTCTTCTCTGCTTTTTATGAATGTTCTGTTATTAAGTGGTGAAGTTGTCAGAATATCAAAAGTTACAAACTTAGATTGCTGTAGATCATAGATCAGCTCTTTTCCTTCCTGACTTTGCCACTCTTTAAAAAAAAAAAAAAGGCTAGAGAACACTCCTGAGCCATATTTTTACATGTCAGTTTTTTATCCCTATCCATATTTCAACAAGATACACTTATTCACATTTGCTTATTTATTTTTTAAAGTCTACTTAAACTGGTTTCTAAAACATTGCCTGATCTATCCAGTCTACTGGACCACAAAAAGAAAATTATTGGCAAAGTAGTTGAAACTTTTATTGCAGGATAACCTTACTACATTTTGAAATGCATGTGCTAAAGTTGCTATTCAAGCATATCTTTATAAAAGCACTACTTGACAGGGTTCTTTCCTCTCCCAGTCTCTACATGCATGCACTCTTTTTAAGCTTACCTATGAAGAAAGTTAAACATAATTTAATAACTTGGAAATACAGGTAATTTGATTCCTGCCCCCTTGGGTGTGGAAGTTACTGTCTGTAAAGTGGCAGGTGCACCCTAAGAAGCTAAGCTGTTTTGTTTAAAACCTAAACAAAAAATAGAAAGGAAAACATATTTCTCCTCTATTATACAATTATAGTGATTAAACTGTTGCTGGCTATCTCAAGTTATTTGGAACTGTTGCAGAGTCAAAACACACTTTCATTTATCTGTCATCCGATGGTGTAGGTAATCAATAAATGAATCGTTACTTAGAAAGGTCTAATTGCTGTCTCCCATTCAGCAGAATACTACTACAAATAGTGCGTACAGTGTAGGAGTGCAGGCAGCTTTGTCTTCCCTGCGGTGGTGCGTTGTTTTTGAAGAGGGGAAGAAAAAAAAAAAAAGAAAGGCAGGTGTGGCTCTGGATGAATGATGTAGTTTGCTCCAGGGCAAGATTGTCCTGCAGAATTGGGGAAATCTGAAGCATTGCTTTGAGCTACATCTTGTACTATGATGAAATATTGAGAACAGCTTTTTGCTTTTACGTATTTGAATGTCTCCTTCAGAAGAGGGTTGTGTCCCTACTGTGTCTTGCACTTTTATTTCCTGCAGGGGCATCATATGCTCTTTTTTTTTTTTTTTTTAATACCATTTGTAACTCCCGTTCTAAGCATTTGCCATATAGCTCTTTTCTCTGTGTGTAGTTGTACTTTATTCACTTTACCTCAAAACTTTGAGATTAGAATAAGGTACTGAACAGTGTAGGACATTGGGTGGTTAGCAGAAAGTACAAGAGCTCAGTGTGAGCTGGATTAGAGGGGCTGTGGAAGCATGAGGGTAGAAGTAGGAATGGTCATTGCATTCCTCCTGTTCTTCAAACCTTCTCCTTGCCTAGGTAAACAGGAGGAATTAAATCAGAGAGTGCAGTCTGAGGGGCCATTTTGCCCAGCAGCACTGGCTGGAGGAGGCTCTTTCACTTGCTCCTGCAGATGGATGTAGCACAGTGGCATACGATCGAGTCAGTGGGGGAGCTTCTCTGATTTTAAAAAAAACCAAACTATCAAAAGAAGAAATTAATTGAACCTAGATCTGTTTTCACCATCCAGCTCACTGTGTAGCCATGGTATTGGCACGATGAGAAAGATCTGAAAAGGGCTGTTGGTAGCAGCAGCTTTCAATAGACTTGAGTCTGACTCTGGTCTCGCCTCCTTTTTTTATCGTGCTTGAATTGTTCAAAACTGTTTGGCTCGTGATGATTATTATGCATTCCCTTCCCTAATCTATAGTAGGGAGGAGAGTTTTCTGTCCTGTTACAAGGTAGACTTTTCCCTTTTTTGAGCTCAGGAAGGAAATTTCACTTTTGTGCCAAATTGGCAAGAGGTTTGAGAGTTTATTTTTTTCCTTCCCGCAGCTTCAGGGTGGTATGTTTGAATTAATAGTAGCAGGTTCTCAGAGGTGAGCAATAGGATAAGCTTCTTGCTGCTTGTTCCTAGCATAGACAAGGAATGCCTGCTACAGGTGATAAATGAAATTCATCTTTATTGTTTGGTACATCTGGTGCTTGTAAGGAGAGGGTCACCTCATATTTTGGATATTTCTGTGTTCTGATGTCTATCACTTGTCTGGCTCCTGCTCTCTGATTCTTTTTCTGCCTTGTCTGGGGAGGTAAAGAGGTTGGTGTTGGGCTGAGGAGGTGAACCAGCTGCTAATGTACTTTGAGTCCTTTTAACTTTCCCTGAAGCCAGTTAAGTGAGGATCTGGGGGACAGGGGAAGGGGTGGGGAAGAAAGGGAGAATTCTTAGTTAACTGATAGAATTGCAACTTGTTTTTTAAAGTCCATTTGTGTTTATTGTACACTGCTCGTCATGCAAACAGGCTAAATATACCTTAAGGAACTACAAAAGGCGTTTCATAGAGACTGAAAGATGCAAAGCCATTCTTTGCTCTACCTGTTAGTAGTCAGGTGTGGTACCTTTCAGACAAGTCAAGACATGAATCTTTAACTACCTGAAAAAAAATCCCACTTTGTTTGACATAAACAGTTTCTTTATGTTAGGAAATCCTGGTGGAGTATCACATAAACTCCCACGACAAAGCAGACAGGTGAAGACACCTTAGACATGTTTCATCTTAGGCATGTTGCTTTCCTTGCTAATCCCTGTGTTACAGCAGACTGTGTCTGCATTTTCAACTAGGAATTAACTTGAAAAAATTACTCGTGTAGCTTGATAAGTTTAAAATACTTGCATTAGAAGGATTAACACAAACCAATGACTAGAGTATGATTTATGAATTTAATGGGGCTACAGGGGCAATGACAAAATTCCTGGGTTTTTTGTTTTGTTTTTCTTAAACATGGTATTCAGTTGCAGCACTGAATAACTCAGGTGGCATCACACAGACAGTATGTTGTTTTGCTGGTTTTACTTATGCAAGTTTGTCTTAAGGTAACAGAAGAATAAGAAAAAACATTGAAAAGTGCAATTCAATTATAAGCTGAACTTATATAATAACCTGAACTTTTTTTTTCATTTCATTTAATAAACTACATTTTGAGTCTAAATATGAGATTCAGAGAGACATATTTATTCTCCACTGACGATCTTTTAACGCTTCAAGTTTGAAAAGATTGCATAATGTTTCAAATGGGTACGTTACTATTCAGTACGTGTGTCCTTACACTCATCCCTAAGTGTCCCTTTTGGGCCACTGTCAGAGACAAGACAATGATGTGGAAGGAGTTTGGTCTGACCCAGCACAGCCCTTCTGAACTGTTCTGTAACACTTCAGGGCACCTTTGACACAGCAAGGGCAACACTTTGGATTCTGAGCTTCCTGCCTTGATGATGGGGTGGTACAATATCGAAATATTGCCTGACTGACAAAATGTTTCATCTTATAGTCCATATAATCAGAAAACATGAGGCAGAAATTTGCTTCTTTTTTGCTTTCAAGGATGATTTTTCACCCAGTTCCTTAGCTTTGAATGTTCTGTAATTGAACTATTTAAAGGACCTATTCACGTCATGAAAACTATATAGTTCCTAAAGTCCTTTTAAAGGTACTAAGTTTCTCTGTATACCAGAGAAGAAAATTAGCAAACATGTTATGAAGATGATGTGTTACACCAGCACTTTTTCACCAGTTAGCTGTGTGTGCTGCTTCCTAATGGAACACTTCCTAAACATTTGCTCTTCCAATTGCTCTCATTTGGATGACCTTCTTTTGTCTATTCATCACCTAATGTCTTCATGGCAGAGAGAGGACTTGCTTGTGCAAGTAGCAGTAAGAAAGCATTAACTGTCTTTGGAGCAATTTATTGGGGTTTATTTTCATTTCATTCTTGCTTTCTGTCTCTTGTTTTCCTTCATGGAGATAAACTGAAATTACAGAGGCAGCGCTGATTGTGCGTTTCAGCGGGTTTTAACAACGCATATTCTTCACTGTAGGAAACTGATAGCCACCATCCAGGAAAGCTTGCCTATTATCAGTGTAATTAATATCTTTATGCTAAAGCAACGCTATCTTGGACTTACTTTCCAACCAGCATTTATTTCCTGTTTTGCCTGGAGTCAATAAATAACATAATGAGGAGTTTCAGAGTTTGAAAGGAATAATTTTCTGCTTAAATGATTCTCCTGAAGTGATGTTTATTTGTCACTGAAGTTAATTGAATGCTGGAGGTGGATTTCTAAAGCTGTAGACTTTGTGTCCTGGGATATATTCTCTCTGCTCTGTTGTGTAGCTCATCTTTTAAAAACAGTTCTTTTGAGGTAGAAGAATTAAACTCTGCAGGGTTACCAGACTTCACGCACAAAGAAATAGTTTTGTGTAATCGTGCCCCTGTATTGCCAGGTCACTTGCTAAAAAAGCTGCTTTGCAATTTATCTTGCATGTCACTTTTTAGCAGGATTTGCATATTGTTTTCTGATTTTTGTTACTTACAGGATGTGACTGTTCTTGTAGAGATAGCTGTAAGTTTCCATTGCTTAAGTTCTAGTTTTGCTTAAGCCTTTCATAAGACTTGCTGTGCATTTGACTATTGAGAAACTGTGTTTCCAAGTTTTAATTGAAAATTGCACCGTATGAGTCTCACGTCAGAGATGATAGTTATGTCCAAGTTTTAAATGCCTGATATATTTAAAATAGAAAACTTTTCCATTCAGTTAAATGTATTTGCGTACTCCTTAAATTGCTTTGATATAGTAGGGTGGCAGTTGCCCGTTCATGCTATGGAAAGCCCACTGCAAACTAGAGAAACGAGGAAGTAGATGGTTGGTTCAACTCAAATTTTTGTTTAGGCTTGTATTTATAAATAATAGGCTCCTTAGAGGAAATGCTGTGTGTTCTGCTTGGAAGTCTTAAATGTTGAGATGGTGACAGGACACATTTCTTCTTATGTTTTTGGTGCTAATACTCACTTTTTATTTCCTCAGTGCATTGGTTATCGCTGCAGTATTTGATCGGGATGTTAACTGCAGAAGAGCTGCTTCTGTAAGTTATCACATTCTAGCTTACATGTTTCTATTGTTTGTTTTCATTTAGTTTAATGATTTGTAGACTTAGCTATGTCGTACTACAGTATATAAGCAAGATATTGTGTTGTGAGAAAAAAAGTGCTTTTTAAAATCCTTACAAGTATGGTGTGAAATTAGATTTTATATTATATAATCCACAGATCCACATCTTGATGTATGGCCACGGTTCACAATCCACTGTATTGTTGTATTGTTGTCATGATGGTTAAGATAAAGTATCTTAAGAAAGAGATATTTAGCATTTTCTAGTCACAATTCCAAAGACAAAAGGGTCATGCATAAAATGCAAACACTGTATCTTTTGCAAGTCACCAAGATGGTAAGTTTTGTGAAGTAAAAGTTTTCTAATTGTTCATCAGCTGTTACTCTGTAATTGAGGGTAGACAATTTCTAGAATAGTATCTCTCTTTCAAACATATTTCCAGTTATTGTATACAACTCTTTCCATAGGACTGGGAATTTTTAAAAGAAAGGGATTAATCCAATTGCAGATGCTGTTATCTAGTTAGTAAGACTAACACCAAAGTATATTCTGGGGTATCTTTCTGTAGAATCTAAATATTTATGCTGTTGAGAATTGAAAAGAATATGCGATTGTTCTTAAGAGCAGGGAGTTGATGGAGGAGTGCTTACAGAATTTGAGAAGAAAAGAGTGTATGTGTTAATTTGGAGAATTCAAGTCAGTGTGTTGTATGTATTGAACTCGCTCATGTGGGGAAAAAAAAAAAAGACTTACGAATTGTCTGTTTCAACATATAAACCAAACTATCTTATGGAAACATAAAAAACCCCACCCTATAACTGTATTAATTCAAACACTGGATCAAACAACGTCTGTGAAAGCACCAGGGGTCTCTGTCCCTAAGAATAAACTTCACTGTGGCTGCATTTTTTAAAAAAACCAAAGGCAGTCTTTGCAACATACAAATTTATTAACAGGTTGGTCATATTTTTTGACTGAAATTTTGAAAACTAGTGCATTTATAACACGAGAAGGATTTTGCAGGGATACCTGGATAGCATCCTTATTTTTTTTAGCCACACCTCTGCTTGAGAGTTTAAGCTGTTGAATGAAGCTGCAGCATAATTGCTGGGGAAGTGAGTCAGTTGCTTGTGTAACCATATCACAAGTCACTTTGTCTAAATAGGTTAAAACCAAAGCTTGGAAACTAAAACGCGGTAGATGTCTGGGTAGGGATAGAACGTATTCTTTGTATGCTGTACAACTAATGAATATGAGCAATGCTGCTTTCCCCCAAACATCACCTCCTAAATTTTAGAAACTCTAGAATTTGTTGTTCTTGGCTCAATTAACTCACTTTATTCAAGTAAAATCCTGAGAGGAAAACAAAGATAGCTTTGCTTTTCTGAGAACTGCATGGAGCATTAAGGAGTATAGATGGTTTTAAAGTGAATTCTTTATTTGCTCTATAGGAATTGTCCTAGGAATCAGTGATAATATATAAAGAGGAGAATTCTTCTTAACGTAGTTGCCATTGTGAGTGTACTGCTTACCTTTTGTGGCTTAATTTAATGCTTGTGTGTAATCTTCATTATGTTTCCTACTCTTAAAAGTAAACTGGTAGTTTGACCGTGAAATATGGTGCTAAACCAGATACATTTACTGGTGCTATAAGCTTAGTGCAGATTGTGCTTTCAAATGAGTACAAAATACAGTCCATTTTCTTCTCACTTTACTCTTCTGCTTTAAACCAAGTTATCAAGCATTCTGCAATTCAGTTATGTCCAGTCAGAGTCATGTTTTCATTAGTACATTCTAATTTAGAGCTGGTCAAAAATTGGAATAGCTATTTTGATGGATAGGTACAAAAGTACCAAAACCTTTTTTTCTTCTTTTAGAAAGTTGGGCAAAGAAATATTTTGTGTTTACCAGGCACTGCTACAAATTTTAAGAAAAATACCTGGCAGTCCTAATTATTTCCAATCATTACTACAGTTAAAAACATATTTAAATAAACAACATGTTTTACTAGGTTTTCCATCTATTACAACACGCAATATATTATAATGCAGAGCACCAATAAAACAAAACAGCGCATAGAGATATTTTGAACCCTGAGGTTAGAGAGAATAAAACAAGAACTGTCCTTTGAAGCTCCAGAAGCATTCTGAGCTGACTTTTGCAACTCTTTCATGAATAATCATTATAAAGAATAATCACATGAATACGTGATCTCAGGTTGGGCTCTGTTCAGTTCTGACATTTTAAAGAAATGTGTTTTGTTTTCCTCTTAGTTGGTTGATAGTTTTTAAAACAAGGACATAGAAAATCTTTTAATATTTTTACATTTTTTGTGGGAAAGCAAAGTATTCAGGTTACTAGGCTGGTTGGCCATCTTGGTTCTGATGTCGTGGAATCTTTAAATTAAGGTCCTTGCATCCAATATTTACATCTCCAGAAGGGGATTGTATGAAAAAAAAAGAGAAAAATTCTTATTAAAAAGAAATAAATAAAATTGAAACATTTAGCATCTTTTAGGAATCTGCAGTTGTTTGAAAACATGATTGAAACAGTAACATTTTCAGTTATTGAAAATCTCAGAAGTATATTGAAGAAAAATCGTCTTTGAAATGATGAAATCTTTGTAGCTAAACTTGAGATTAGATGCTGTTCTCGAACAGTAATGTGTTTAAATTGTCACAACTGGCATGTGTGTTGCTTACAGAGCCAGTGGTGAAAATTTCCAGATAAAACTCTAAACACTCTAGGGTTCTGATTTTATGCTCTTTTGAGGTTGTTTTCTGTTTTTGTTTTAAATATTTTGGTAAATTTCCCCATAATTAGTTGCAAATGTATTTGCAGAAGAGGCACCTTTTAGCTTTTTTCTTTAAAACACACAACAGCAATGCTGAAGCCGAGACAGGCTGGTGGTGGTGCATATGAACCTTCCTCAACCTGCACAACCAACTGCGAAACAAGTTACTATACAGTTTTAGTCCACAACCAGGAAGTTTTCTATCTACTGAGCTCTGTATACAGGAACTTGTGAGTTACCAGATTTCTCTTCATACTTTTACGATTCGTAAATTCACAACACAAGTGTGAGAATCGGTAACGAACTGATTCTGTTTCTCCAAGACTGTTAAATTGAAATCACTGACAAATACGTTGATAGTAAGGCAATACTACCATCTCTCTTTGTTAGCAGTGGTGAAAGTTGTACGATTTTTCATAGCTAGACTAATAAATTATGTGTAAATTAACGTGTTTCGCATACATCAGATGAATACTAATTACTTTTGTCATGGTACTGGACTGTTTCTTAGATCTTTGCAATTGTTTTTGTAAGTAATCAAATGGTGATAAAATGGTGTGATGTTAAAATTTCTACATTAAGGAAACAAACTGCCAAATCTTTATGTACAATATCCGCAACATTGTCTGTAGGCCCCTATATATCTCTTTTCCAATGATTTTACCACGGTATATTTTAGTCCTGGGCCTATGGATGTATTGTAAGCAGAATAAAGCTTTAGCTGGTTTGAGACCAGATTTACATTGTTTGGATATCAAAAGTTTCTGGTTTAAAATTTTTAAAAAAAAAAGTCTTTACTGATTTTGTGTTGTTAAGGCCCTTGTCTGAGCAACACTTTAATCGCTGCACTGCAATTTCTTTTTAATATGTATTAAATCCCTTGGCTATGGTAGTTGAAAGTGTCATCCTTGGTGACATGTCCCTATGCTGAGTAAAAGGTCCTTGATAGCATAAAAGGGGATCTAAAGCTAAAGTGTAAGTGAAAAGAAATAACCAATGCAGGGTGACATGAAACAATGTCCTGGCAAATCCTGGCTGGGATCATGTGTTGGTAGAGATGTAAGAAGGGAAGAACACCCCATCTCAGAAGCTGGGCTACAACATACAATAAAGAATGAGTGTAGGGCACTGCTACAGCTGCTGTTGCCGTTCTGGAAGGCTGCTCTAAGTGTTGCCCCAGGGTGTATCTCCGCTGCTGGCACTGTGGAGGATAGCCCATGCACTTCTACCCCAGGCAGTCCCAAACTGGCTAGCTCAGGGGCACTGCTGGCAGCGTGGCTGTGACTGCAGGCAGGCTAGGGTGGGCTCCAAAACCCGCCTCAGTTGTGGGCAAGTGGTTTAGATTCAGCCTGTGCTACGTGTCCTGCAAGGGATACATGGCGAGCAGGATCTGAACGAGCCTGGGCAAGCCTACAGGAACTGCAGTCATTATCCTGAAGAGACATAACCTCAGAAACACACAGAGACTCTGGCTCCATTAGGCCTTGCTTCACCTGTGTCCTGGGAGCACTCGCTCCGCATGTGGAGCATGGTCCTGTGGTGAGCTAACTTAACCTTTGGTTTTCACAGGTGGATTTACCACATGTGTACTGTATTTATACTGACTTCCCCCTGTATGTTAAATATCGATTGTAAGGTGACAAGTGCTGTCTATTGCTGGAAATCTGTGTTTGTAGGTAGAGTGACATATACTAAGGGAACTGTCCAGACCATTTCAGTGTTTGAGTGCGCTTTTGGATGTGTATCTTTTAATTAAGTAGTGCACTATCAGTATTTTTTGTCTGGAGTTTTCATTGACAAAGAATCAAACTTACTATTAGCAAATTCTGTTGAAGTTGCCAGACAGAAGTGAGCTGTCTCAATTTCATTTGTCTACAGCTATGGACTTTCAATTCCAATGTGAAGCCTTGTGTCACTACTCAAAAGCACTCTTATGGGTGTGACTGGTTTAATAAACTGGCATTCTTAAGCTGCTGTCATGCAACATACGGCTTTAAGAACACCAGAACATAGAGACATAGAAACAAAAAAAGCCCTGCAGGTTTGTTCTACTGACAAAGCTTACTTTATTTAAAAAAGAAAAGCCATGGGTCATTTATATTGTTGTGTGTTTTGAATTCATCATCTGGTGTTTATCAAAAAGCAAACCTGACTCGTTTTGCTGTGTTTGTTCTCTGTTCCTTAGGCTGCCTTCCAGGAGAATGTTGGGAGACAGGTAGGGTAACTTTCCTGAATCTTCATTCATTAGTGCCTTGGAGGTTACTGTAAACGTGGAGTGCCTAAAATCAAAATTAGACTCTGTGGCTTTGGAGAAATTGAGTAAAAGGATGTCACAAAATATGATGTGGGCATGTGAGCATGCTTAAAGCAAATTTTGTTGTCAATTAGCCATTCTTTAAGGGATCTTTGTTAAAATGCTGTTTCACTTTCCCCGATACCATTCCCGAAGATCTCTCTATTAGGAGCCAGGATATTATATCTTTAGAACTATGGGTATTGAGCGGTGTGTCCATAAGTGGTGTGTGTCTGTCTAGATAGAATTAGGTTAATAGCAGAGAAAGGGTGCAAGAAGACTGAAGAGGAAGAGGGTAGGTGTTTTGGTGACCAGACACAGCTGAGTCTGTGATAAGTAGAAGCCAGCGTGATTCTTCCCTGGGCCTATAGTTGCTGCCATAGAGAGGTTAGTCATCTCCCAGCAACCCAGCCTGATTCCACTTCGTGAGGGACTGAATTAAGTAAACACCTTATGTGACTTCAGTTTCAGGTGCAATAGGGCTCCTGGGTGCTGCAGGTTTAGAAATACTTCCAGGTAGCAGAAAAAAATGTGGAGTTTTTAATTTCTTCCAGTGGAGTATGGTCTATGTTAGTTTCCAACCACAAAGTCTCCTTATTGAGTCTGCTTTGACCCATGGGTCAAATTTGCCAGTGTTGGTAGCACACATGACAATTTTAGCTTATATTTGTTTGCACATTAAGGAGGAGTTTGCAGTGAAATAGTAAGTTTTCATGGCCTGAAGAATGGTCTCAGTCACCAGTTGGTTCCTGGAGAAGTTCAGAACTTTTCCTTACTGTACCATTCCCTACTGCCTAGGAAAATGGTTACTTAATCACAGGATACACCCTCTGTAGTTCTTTCCCTGGGTGTAATGTGTTGAAAGAAACACCCTTTCCCTGAATTGGAAGGAGCTAAAACATGTTCTCCGTCTGAAGTAACAATGATGATATTAAATAGGTGGAGAAAAAAAGTTGACCTTGCTTATTTCCTGGTTCCTGCCTGCTTCACCTTTGCAGTTCTACATGTCCTGAACTCGAAAGTTTGCTTTTATGGCCTCAGAAAAAGAAGCCATTGTAACTTACATACACTTCGTGAACGTGAAAACTTTGGAAAAATTACAGATTTTTTTTTATTTTAAGCATAAATCATGAGAAATGCACATGCTTCTAATGAGACACTTTTATATTGGGAGAAGTCAGTTTTAAGTGTTTTGACAGAATAGATCCTGTTAGCTTTTCCTCTGAAGTCTCTCTCCCATCGGCCGTGACCTCTGTACTTCTGAACTTGGTGTCAGGAATTTTGCTGTCTCACTGACACACACTGTGGCACCATGACCTTCGGTGAGATGACATCAAGCTGGGACACTTACAGCCAAGTAATAACTAGCAAGGTCCAGCTGGCAGCTAGAATTGAAATGGTTTGGCTGTAATTTTTCCTTATGTACAGTGTACATTCCTCATGTATTTTATTATACGTCTTGTTGTTTGGCTATAAATCATCCTGAGGTATGTCTCGTGTATGTTTTTCTCTCTAATCAGTGTTTTATTAGGCTTTTGGAGAGTGCATTCATTTCACTTTGCAGTTATTGGGGCTTTCAGGTAGTCTCTTGGATAAGTCTTAACTATTCTGTCTATCCTACTTAGTTCAGTCAGATTCTAGGACTTGGTTTTTTTGGACTCTTGGCATTATACTTGCCAGAAGAAGACCTCCACAGTAGCTGACAGCTTCCCACTGCTTGCAGTATATACTTCTTTAATTATTCAGGCTTAGATCCAGAGATATTTTTCTACTATTTTTGCATGGCTGCATCCTAATGTGGAAGGGATGAGTGAGCTGTAAACAAACAAACCAATCCTATCCAGAACCTGTACTTCCACAGAGCCTTATTGCTTAAATATCATATGATTGTCCCTTTTGTAAATGAGTGTAGTGTCTTTCAGTTGGCTGGTTTCCATTTGTACTTAATTATGGCTTGTGGAGACTACGCTGCCTCCTTCATTCCAAAACACAGCCTTGCTGCATAATACTATATGAAATCAGTTGTAGCCAATCAAAATTACGAACATCTAAATGGTATTGCTTATATAAAAAGGCAATTTTTTAGGTGGCCATTGCATATTAATAAAGAGAATTTATATTCTGAACCAGAATTTTTTGAGCAGTGATATCAAAAGTGTGGTACTTTGGTAGGTTTCAGTGTTTCAGGCTTTGCTGGGAACCAGTGTTCTTTCTAAAAAGAAACAAACTAATTTTTTAATTCATAAAAAAGTAAGCCCTAAAATATATGTGTAAATAGACGCAAATGGAAATACTTGAACTCGATGTAGTCTGCATGTGATGCAGTTCTTAGTGCCTAAATCTCTAATTTTATACTTCAAAAAATTCACAGCAGGTACTTGTTCCTTCATATAAACTGAAAACATGTTTATGTTTAGCTAAACCTTTTAGGAGGAATACTTTTTTGTGTACATACATAGTCATGCATTCACCAAATATACATTTGGATATGATTTGAAGGTGTTGAGATAGCTATTGCATAGTTTATTACCTGCTGCTATATACTTTGTTTATCGTTGACTCATAAGTGAAGCCAGGTATTTTGCTGGTTTTATATCCAATATCATATCTTTAGTACAAGTGATTTTACTATACATTAGAAATTAAAATGTATTTTTTTCAGAGCTTGGAGTGTAGTAGGAGATTTGTTTTCAATAATGTTGCCTATTTGAAAAGTATTTTATTTTATTAAATCATATTTTCTTATTCTTTTCCCTCTTCCCTGTGATGTTTGTAGGGCACTTTTCCACATGGTATAGACATTTTAACTGCAGCTGACTATTTTGCTGTTGGTAACAGAGTTAACTGTTACCTGACTATAAGGTAAGTTTCCAAGCATCAGTTTTCCTAAACATGAGGACTTCTTTTACATAGTGAAATATTTGTCTGATTGTTTCACCTGACTAAACATTATGTTTATTACTGTTGGTTTTGAATAAATTAAAATTTGATTTTTCTTACTTCTGCATCAAACTGCTTGAGTGAGGCCTGGTGAAAATGTGACCATGATTTCCTTGTCTATGTGGAGGAAGCAGCCAAGAGGCAGTATTTGCAGGTGTCATAAAACTGTCTGAGCTGGTCAAGATTAGAGAAGACAAGGGGATTTTGAAGAGTTGTAGTAAAAGGAGGGTCTTTTCTGATAACAAGTAGACTCTGATGTGGGTAAAAAAATTAAACTAATACCATCGAAAATAATACCTTGCACAAATTGTTGAATTTCTTGTCTGTGCATAGACCTTTAACTTGACTGCTTATATTTTCCATAGATAAATTAGTGAAAATCCAACCACAGTACACGGTAGTGCGTGAAAAAAACAAACTGATCACTGTATGTATCACACAGTGTGGAGTCCACAAAGAATGTGGTGGGAAATAACGAAACTGGCGTGGTGCTGTTATAAATCAGTGGCTTGTCTGGGAATATTGGGCTCCATTCTGGTCAGCTATCCAAAAATACAGCAATGCTGAAGTCAGGGGAATGCAGAGGCAAGCGGGATGCAGGGGATGACTAAAATGAGTGTAAGATGGCACTTCCTCATGAGAAGATGAAAAAGACTGAGGGCTGGGTTCTAGCTTTAGTTGTCCAAAGCAGACAGTCTAGCCTCAGTGTCTAGCCTCTCTCCGTAGCCAATGCAAGGAGACAGGCCCTTACAGAAGGTGATTCAGACTCTTAAAACAGGTCAGATAAATTGCCCTATGGAGTTGCATGTTGCTCAGACGCCAGCAGGTTAGAATGGCTTGAAGAGATTATATTCTTGGGGAGCAGAAATAGCAAGCGGGTATAGGATGGTTTGTGCTCCACTAGCAGCTTTGTGGCTCCCAAGGAGCAGTTTTTGAAGATAAATTGCACTGGAAACCTCTGTTCTCTCCTTGACTATATTTTAAATTAATCTGTCCACCTCCATAGTGTCCCTTTTGTGCATAATCATTTCAGTCTGTACATATCTTCACCTTTTACCTACCGTCACTCCTTCTGGGGTCCACACCCTCCTCCTACACTCTTCCCAGAGCTCCCGCCTACTGAGCCGGGATGGGGAAATGCGCTGGCTTGGGATTTGACGCTGTGCTAGAGCCGCAGAGCGTCAGGCTGATTTTTGAAACTCTGGCTTTTTGTACTAGCAGGAGAGGGAAAATATTCAAAATTGACAAATCAGTCTTTATTCTCCCTTTTGTAATTTTGACTCGGAGACTAATTATGGTCTCCCTACTTTTTGAGAGCTGAATTTTTAGCTTACTTATTTTCCCAATTGCTCGGCAAGTACTCCTTTCATTGTGATTTGCAGGGGTTTTATAGGAGTGTTACTTATTGAAGTGGAAATATTCCTGTTGATTTCTTTCCAGCACTCTTGTGCCTTTCTTTAAATTGTGCAACAGAAAGAATAGATTTTTTTTTAATTCTTTGTACATAATCTTATGCAGTTAGTGGCATGATTGCTTGAAGCCATGCCCAGTGTTATTAATCAAACTCTTCTTTGTAAAGTATTTGTTGTCTTATTCATTATTACTTTTAAGAATCTTCAGCACTTTGCTTTTCAAGCAGGATGTAATTATTTGGGTCAATACTTAATTATTTCCTTATTTTTGTCTGAGTAACATCAAAGAAGAAGTACATAAGCATGTATTTGGCTGCACAGAAAACATGTAGCATTATGATGTGGTAGGAAGAATGGACCTTTCTGATCAGGATGCCTTGAGGTGGTGTAATTATTTATGTAGCTGGAAAAAGCTGCTTGAGGTTCATATTCCAGATCTAAAATCTTTAGCTGTCCTTCACCCACCCAGATAAAACAATCCTGGGGCACTTTGTACGCCAGTGCAATGCCACAGTGTGAAAGGAAGCTGTGCAGGCGTGTACTGCTAGGTTGGTACTGTGACATTGCTGTGAGCAATAAGCTTGAAAAAGATACATCAACTTCTGCAGCTGAATTCAGTTTTGGATAATAAATGATAAGATGTTCTTGTGGAGAGGCAGTATCATGTATATTTATATAGATTATGTATGTGTGTATGTATAAATATTTGCTTATATCCTTACAAATCTAAATATTTTTAAGCAAGTTTTTCATGCTGGGTGCCCTTTTGGGATTTTTTGCTGATGTTTTTTGAAGGTTTCAGCTCAGATATCATAATCTATTTCTGAGGATAGAAGGTAGTGGAACCTCACTTTGTATGATCTTGGAGTAAAGAGATTATGTGATTCCAGGTGTTCAGACTTGGTAAAGCAGAGTTAAGGAAGAAGCTTCTTATTCTAAGTAGAGTGGGATACAAAAATCTTACCAGCAGCGTTATCAGGAAGGCTAGACTTGTGTCCAAGGCTTCTTGCACTAAATATTCAGTAGGGTACTAAAGGTGAGCACTGTAGCTAAAAATAGCTATAAACTAAAACTGAAAGTGACAGTGAGCTACAGATGTGGCCTCAGAAATCAAATTTTATGAGGTGGGCAAGAAAGTTCAGAGTAAAATGGCTGGGAAGAATGGTGAGTGCTAAAGCTAGGGCCCAAAAAGGAACTAAAAAGAAGACAGAATAACTTAAATAGAGCAGGGGAAGTTTGTCTATTATTGTATGTTCTTCCAGAACAGGGAAAGGAACCAAAGAGTAATGAATTTCTCATTTCTCGGCTGGCATCAACAACCAGTTAAACCAATTTTCTAATCCCCCTTTAGGGCTCATAGCAGTAGTAGATAGTACTTCTATCTCCTGTACTGGCTCAAGTGACTGAGGTCTGTGCTGTGGATTTAAGGATTCCAGCTCTTCTGATGAATTACATAGATACTAGCATGGTAACATGCAACACTATTTGTTTTTTGTCTTTATTCTGCTTCTAATTACACACACACACACATTAATGGAACACTATTATGGTTGCAAAGTTAATCACTCGAAAGATAAGAAAAAGTGAAATTAAGGTAATCCCCGTGTCCTTAATTTCATCGTTTTCTGCTTGTTGTTTGACCCAAACGCATTCTATAGATTAACTTTTTCAAGATTATTTAACATACATCTGATGTACTGAAAAAACATTTCACTTCTGTTGACCTTAGCTTTCAATAGTTGATCCTTCTGAAGACTGCAAAAGAAGTGTGGCTATAAAGTTAAGTAATTATGCAGGAGACCTAGATAATTAGTTCTGGTGTTCTCTTGTATCCTAGGTCTTGACTTTTCAGCTGTAACATTTTTTTTTTTGTGGTCAGAATTGACTTTTTGTGTGTGTTTGATTTTGAAAAAGGAGAAATTGAAAACCCATATTCAATTTTGAACCATTGTATTTATGAAGATTTAGCACATTTCTGTAACTTAATTTTACCGTGTAGTGTGGATTACATCATTAATGCGTTTCTCCAATCTGAAAGAATTTTGTAAGTTAATACACACATCGAGCTTTTCTAGAATGTAACAGGAATTGAGTGTTTACTTTTCATTGCTATCAAGCTTTTTGTATGTATGGTAGTTTTCGTAAGGAATCTGAAAGTTCTACAAAAGTGATTTAAAGTTATATATTGTAAAATATTTCCTGTTCTATTATTTCATTCAGGAGAAGGTGTGTTTAAGTAATTTGTTTAGCTGCTTTTAAAACAAGATCTTTGGAGTAGCTTGTGTTAAAATGCACACAGATGTTGATTCTGTGCTCCCTCTGTATGATGTTTCTTTTTCAGTGTGTATATTGCTGGCTTTCCTGAGTATAGCAAGCCAATGATTGATCATTTAGTTAACATGAAGATTAACCATTGGGATAGGTAAGTTCATAAAGTCTAATTATTAATATCCAGCAGTTGACTGTTCTGCATATCCTGCTTTCCTAGATGATTTCTCTAAGTTTTACTTGTACTAAAGTTTGCAATAGCATTTGACTGAAGGAAACTGGAGAAGTTGTAGGCCATGTCATCTATAACCTCCCTACCATATTATCACTTAAAACTTGTTTATGAATTTTGTCTTTTTGCCATGACCTCAATCTGTTAATAGATTAATAAAACACATTTATATGGTATATAGCATATGTGAGGGGTAAACACCATCACCATACAATTATCATAATTAAAGTAGATTTTAGACATAGAGATGGTGCTTAGTCATATTCAGTGTTCATGAAGATAAAAATGTGTACATATAACGCAAATGAGATTATATCAGTGCTGATAATAATTCACATCATGAGAAATAATAGTAGTTTACTGTAGCATCCCTGCAGAATGAGCCCTCAGGTTCTACCATCCACACTTAGGTTTTTCTTTGTCTCTTTCAGCAATAAGTTCTATATGTATAGGTAAAAGCTAGCTATAGGCTGTTTGGGCACTGCTTTGTTTTCTTGGCTTTTTTTTGGGGGGTGGGAGCACAGGATGGACAGAGAATATTGTAATTTCTAATATTGCTGGGTTCTTTATTTTGGGCGGGGGCAGATGTATTTTTTTTAATACATCACTTATTCTGAACTGCTAACCCCCAAAAAAATCCCCAAATGCTTTTTTACATCTTCAGTGTTATTCGAGAACTTTCCACCAAAGCTCTGCACAACCTTACTCCGCGGGCTCCTGAATACATGGCGAATGTGGGTAGGTAACGATTAAGTCCTGCATAAGGTGCCATGTTGAGGCTTCCACTTCTTGTAGCAAAAATATATTTAGAAGATTTAAAGATGCATCATGACTTAATAAAAAAATTTTATTAAGATTTCTCCTGCAACTTAATATAATATAGTGACACTAATAGCTTCACCAGTTTTCAGACTTCATGCAAAAATTATAAAACATTGCCAGATCTCTTTTTTTTTTTTTTTAATTGTTGACTGGACTTCAGTTACCTGCTGGACCCTGCCAGTTCCAAGATGAATAAATGGGTGTAGTTCTTTTGCAACAATTCAGGCAGCTAGCCCTCAGATTCCAAGCTTTTGCTTTGTTGATACGGCTTTGATGTCATAAAGGGTGGGGGGATCTGTTTTGTCTTGTCCAGTCTGACATCTTCAGAAGAATTCCTTTTTGAGTGTTGTATGTGTAATCAAATGTTACTTAGCATGAATTCAGGCTCCTTTGCTCAGCTCACTCAGGATTCTGAGGATGTACTCGCTGCATTTTAACGTGGCTGAAAACCGGTAGCTGACAGGAGATCTGTAGTTGCAGATCGTACCTGGGCTCCGCAGAGCAGACTAGGAAGGTGGCAGCTTATCTGGCAGTAAAATGAGGCAGAAAAGCCTCATTTCCCCTAATGCTTGGCCAGCCCAAGGCTGAGAGGAAGTATGTTGTTTTATTTGCACCAAACAGGGTAGTTGTGAGCACAGAATTTCTTGGAGTGATTCAAGTACACTTTGTCAGACTTTCCTGATATTATTAAAACATGGTTTTCATATCATGGCCGGGATATATTTGCCTGACTTTCCAGAAATGGTTTTCCCATGTTATTTCTAGGCAGACACGATTACATTTAGAACTGTGATCTGTCACTGTGCATTGTTTTTTAAAAAAATAAATTATTTAATCTCTTTCAGTTTTGCCAAGACTTCTGCCTTTATCAGTGGGCACAGATCTGCACACACGCCATGGGGCAATTCTTGCCTGTGCTGAGATCACCCATGCACTGTGTAAACTAGCAGAAGAGAATAATAGGTATAAATGCAAGATTATCTTGACTATAAATTTTCCTTTCCTATCTGGTCTCTTGAAAGCTTCCTGAGTATAATTATGGAAATCTCTATCTTACTGGACTTCTTTTCCATTGAATTTTTGTTTGTTTTGATCAGTCATGCCAAGCCTTCACATTTTATTTGGTGATGATAAACGTAAATCTAAATTCATCATTAGGAAAGTGAGATCATTTGCTGCCTTACTTGGAGAGTTCAAAGTTATCATTTAAATATAGATTAAACCCCCTTTCCCCGTAAGCAGGCTGTCTTCCCAGTGAGGGGACAGTCTTTAGTCTTCGGTATTAGAAAATACCTCCTCAAGCAACTTCTTCAGTTGGACTGATTTAATTGTTGCTGCTGAAAGCTCGTCCAGATATATAGAGAGATCTATAGATACCTGGGTGTATGTGTGTGTACACACAGTCATATTACAGGTGATGTAGCCAGGATAATTGACAAAATTAGCTGGAGATGTCTTTGCTTTAATCTTTCACAAGAATCACGTGTGAGGTTGAAAATCTTTATTACAAAAGCTAGAATTTGGAAGTCGCGTTAGCAGTAGAATTTTATGCTAGCGTGACTTAAATTGGGCTGTGTGGCCAATAAGATCGTGGCAGTGGAAAATAGGACTCCAGAGTGCAAACTTCACTGTAAATATGGTTCTGCAGTTGATGTAGATATACATACACTGAAGAAATTTATTTTAAAAACCCAGACATTTCTGGGTCATTTTCATTTTAGAAGTTGGATAATACTCTATGATTAACCTTTTCTATTCTGATGCAGCCATACAAAGGTATTTACAGTGATGACATCTAACAAATTGAATGTTGTTGTGCAAGCTAAATATACTGAGATGAATTCAAACAATAGATATTAGAAATGTGTGGTGATTTTTATGGCTTTACTTATTGACAGATAGGAATTGTACTTGCCAGCAGTGTCTATCAAAAGAATTTGTGTTAATCTTAAGATTTCCCTTCTCAAGTAGGTTGAAAAATTGGAGAAGATGATTCAGAGCTTTTTTTTATTAGTGTTGCAGTCAAAAATACAACTAGACTGCGAAGGGGTATTACTGATTAAAATGTTATTAGTAAGTGACACTAATTTTTTCATAGTCCGTTAAGAACAAGTTTGCTCCATGATAAGGAAACAACTTATGTTATTATGTTTACTTTAATTTAAAATTAAATATTGCATATTTCTGTTCAGCATAATTTGGAAATCAAATTATTGGTTTGTTGTTTGAAAGTAAAATGAAGTCATGGCAGAAAAATTACTGATAGCATAATTAGGAAACTAGTCTTAAAAATTTTGTATACCTTTACAGATCTATATCATACTATTTCAGTGAAAAATCATTGGAGGGACTTAAGCAAATCCATCAAGAGGTTTGTAGCAAGTATAAATATATCTTTTAACCTGGCATGTTGTATTATTTTTAAACAAGCATTTGCAATTAAGACAGCTGTTCTCCACCTTCCTCTTCCCCTTGCCAAAAGTAAACAATCTCACAAATACGACTCCAGACACACACTCCAGGCTTTCGGATATTTAGATGTCCTTGACCATGTGTTGTAGTCCAGTATGATTTTGTAGTTGACCCCTTTCAGTTCTGCCAGCTTCTTAGCTCAGCTGCTCTGTGTGGTGCTGTCAGAGACAGCACTTGTCAAATGCTGCACAGGCTTTGGCTTCAGTTTCCTTGCCCCTTCTGTTCCTTCTCCCTTTCTGTACATATGGACTGACCACGCAAATAATTGCATAGCTGTTGCCTTAACGTGGCTGCGCTCAAGAGAGATCTGCCATGTCCATTCTCACTACTTTCTGTTCTTTTTGTTTTAATTCGTTGGTATTTCATTGCTAAATCCTTGCATCCATAATTTACTTGTTTATAGACCTTGAAATTCATATTCTGTATCTCAGCTGATGCACTGTCTTTATCTCTACTGATGACAAATGATGTCTTGTACTGCTCATAGCAATTTAAAATGCTTCTACAGAGATAATTTTGCCGCACTGGTCCCTTTAATTGTAAGTGACCCCATGCTGTTGGTTTTTTCTTTTGGCTCCTATTTCTCCTCCTTATAGAACAGACAGTGCTTTAGTGTTCAGGCTCCTACTTGTTTTCTGCAGTATCTGTAGTACCTTCAGTCCCAGTTCCACTGTGCTAAAGCTGTCAGGCTACAGCAGTTACCCATTACACTGTAAAGTAGATGGGTGCTTGCTTAATTCTGTGCATAGGGGAAAGTGGCTGCTACAGGTTGAAAAAGCATCTTTGTCCTTGTTTAACTCTCATGTTGAAATGCCTGGAACCTTGATCGGCAGTAGCTGTACTGTTATGATGGCCTTAATTTGTTATGGTACCTTCCAGTCTCTGCTGTTGTCTCTTCTTACAATTAATCTGCAATGTTGTAAACTCTTTCGTTTCAGAAATTAAGGGTTTGGGGTTTTAACTACGTAGAAATTGATCATCTCTGATTTTTTAAGATGACCTACTGTAATGTTGACAATGAGATGATATTTTTCAGTCACATGGGAACTTCTGTTTAAGTTTTTTCTGTTTAATCTGTAGCTAACAAAGTTATTTTCAATTTTCAGACAATGCAGTGTATTGTCATTTTGAAAGGGCCAACCGTGGAAAGCAAATGTGGTTTAAAAAGCCAAACTAGCTTCCAGGGTATGTGCAGGAGCAGCTAGGATTTGAAATTAAGACAGTTAGTGCCCTGTGAATGTGTGCAATTGATTTTTATTGCATATAAAATTCAAATGGATATGGAGAGGTTAGTTTAAAAATATTTTTCCTTTGAATTTTATATTTAAAGTAATCCTAAGTGTTGCATAGCTCACAGTATATAGACATTGCATAAGAGGAAGAAAAATGAAAACACTTGCATTAAACAAACTCTGCTAATATTAATCTTTGTTGCTTTTTTTTCCCCTCAGCTTTGCAGTCGTCAGTTGTACAGGTAAGAAAATGGACACACGGACACACACACACAATTTTTTTTTTGTATTGGAAAGTATCAATTAGAAGTAATGAAAGCAGTGGGATCCTGGGGTTTTTTTGGTTTGTACAGGTGAGTTACAGACTGCCCGTCTCTCTCAGCTCATCAGCCTGTGAGCACATGCGTTCATTTGGCTTTGCCTGCCTATTAGAGAGGCTGATGGTGTTTTATAATGGTTGTGGTGGTTAGAGAGTGCGACTCACAGGCACGTTAGATTAATGGGAAAGTGGTAAGTACTGGTCTCAATATTGTGATAGAGCCAGTTAAAGAAAGGAAAGAATGTGGAACAGGCTGTGCTCACTAATCCAGGGCTTCAGCAGTTGTGTCATGGATTTCTTTCCCATTATTCACCTGCACTGCAGGACTTGCATGGTTCAAATAGGTCTATAGGAATGAACTTTTAACTACCAAGTTAATGAGTCCAGAATTTATTTATTACTTTAAGGGAGCTTCTGTCTAAATTCTAGAATTACTTTCTTCATCCGGTGTAATGAATAGGCCAGGAGTATTACAAAAGGTTCCGCGCAATTTTTCAACTGTGGTGCCAAAGAAAATGTAAATGAGTTTTCACTGAGTTGTTTTTCATTTCCTATTTATTGAAGCTTCCAGGAAATAAAGGGAGTTTGCCTAAGTAACTGTTAAGTAAATGTGAATTAAAACTGGTGTGTGACTTCAGAGGTTGTTCCTAAATGTAAGGAAATCAAAACATAGTTAATGACTTCTATTCCCTAATGATTGTATATGCGAATATCCGCTTTAACTGACAAATTCTTTGAGCTTTTTGAGCAGTTCAGTTCACTTCTCTGCACATGACATGTCTAAAAACCAGTAAACCTTAAGTAGGTTTTTTGTGCAATTATTAATCATAATTTAAAGAATGTTAATGTAAGTTTTTGTATCCTGAAACTTTCTGAAAAAACATGAACATTTACTTTTTGAGGGTCGTACATACTGATGTGAAACTTCCACTCTGAAGTTAGCTTGTACTGACAGATGGTTTTAATGCTGATACTGTATATTATTGTCTTTGTGGGTGGCTGTCTTGGCTCCCATAAATTCTTTAATGTCAGGGTGGAGCTTGGGTGTAATTTGTTTTTGTCATAATGTGCACTTCTTGCACTTAATGGTATTTATAAGATGCCTACAGAAATGTTTTCATTCTAGATAAGACTTCTAATTCAACTGCAAGCAAAATGGATGCACTGCTGTTTAATACTTAGGCTGAGACAGCAATGTCTGCTATAATCCATAGTTTAAAATATCGGTATGCATGAACTATTTTAAAAGAGGACAAGAAAAATAAACTAGGTTAGAAAAACAAACCAGCAATTTGAGTATTGCTGGGCAAGCATTTACTGAAACAAGCCAAACTTGTTTTGTGATGAGTAATTATTGCACATAATATTCCAAAGATTTCCATTTAAGAAATTGCTACCGGGAATTTTCAGTGTAACAACATCTTGTAGGAATGTTGAAAACCTGTGTGTTTTATTTGTGTTTCTAATTTTTAAACTGCATTAACAAAAAAGCATCGGGCCACATGTCTGTCTTAGGTATTTTGCTTTCAGTTCTGGCAACAAAATAGCTGCCAAATGGATTTTGGTGGTTTGATCAAGCTGTTTTCAGAAATCCCACTGGACTGTGAGAAAGGGAAAAGGAAGTAAGGTGTAAAAACGCTATGGTTTTTTGTTTGTTTGAAGTTGTAATTTATAAATTTTAATCTGGAAAATGGGTCCTGGTTGGATGAGTTTCTTGATTGTCTAATGCTTGGTTTTCCACTGAATCCATAAGTACCCCAGAGTAAGACAGATAAAGACAAAGTACTGTAATGGAAACCTTCATATAACTGTCTTAGTTTGCTGAACAGCTCTTGTAATGCCTTTAATTCGATTTTGAATGATGGCCATGAAATATCCCTCAGACAGGACACAGTCCCAGTTTTGAGTTATGCTGCACAATCTCAATTTTGTGTATACTTGAAACAATCATTGTTTATGGTAATTGTAGAAAATCCCATCCTCTTCTGTATGAACTCTTTTTTTTCTTTCTTTTTTTTTTTTTTTTTTTTTTTTTAATGCAAGTGTCTTTCTGTCTCCCAGTGTAAGTCCTTTACTGGGTTTACCATAGTTTGCTGAAAAAGGAGAATGCAAGTTGAGGCACATCAGTCTGTACTTCCTTCCCTGAGTCCTGATTCTGACACATTTTTTGCACTCGTTTGTCTTGAGGAGCTGGTTGCTTTAAGCATTTGCATGTGCACTTCCAGCTGAGTATTGCGCAGTGAGCCTGATTTTCTGTATTCAGTGGGCACTAGTTATAGCAAGTCGTATGCAAACCATGCCAGTTAAACAGCGCATTTGTCTGTTCTGCCTGCTTTGTGCTATATGTGTTACAGAGTTACAAAAACTGAGCTAAATTTTATTTCCTTTAAACATTACTTTTATATATAAAAATCTGAGAGAAAACCTTGTGTCATCTGTTGCCTCAAGGTGTCTTACTTGGGATAGGAGGTCGGTCTGACAGTTTAAACTGTGTTAATGGTCAGCCTGGTTTATATTATGCTTCCACTGAACCAGTATGGTTAGTATCCTTTTTTTAGCAGATGTATTTCTGTAGCGCCTCTAAAACCTTGTACCAGTTCTCAATATGCAAAATCCTCAAGAAAAAAGTATTTTTTAATAGTAATTCTGTTAAAATTCTTTAAAAATGCATCATCTGATAAGAGGTTTCTGACTGAATATTCAGCTGAATAGATGTTCAAAAGGTTTTTTTTTACCTCTTTTCTTGTAGTCAGTTCTGGGTCTGATAATGTAGGTCCTAACAGACCGAGTTGGGTAGCAGGATAATTTAGGGATGGATATGGAAGTGCTGCAGATAGATGTGCTGGGCTTCCTCCAGCTCATTGCACTGCACGTCTGTATTTCAGCAAATGCTCTATTTATTGGGCCTTCAGGGTGCCCATCGGAGCTGGCTCTGACGGGATGCACAGTGTTAGTTAGCGACTCCCACACTGGATGATTCAGTTCGTGCAATGTGCTGCATGCCGAGTTTTGCTCTGATCTCATCCTTGTAACGCATGAAGAGCCTGGCTGTGTGTATTACACGGTCAGCCACATGAGACAAGCAGTTTTAGGTTTTACAGGAGTAGTCGGTGTAAGTTGGACCCGCCAGCTTCAGAATTTCAGCTTTTCCAAAAGACTAAGGTAGCCTGTAGGTGTTGACAGGTGCTAGGTAAAAGAGAAACTCCTCTCATTTCAAAGACCTTTAAGGCTGCAACTAACTTGATGGTTTCAGGGCAAAGGTGTTTCTTGGCAGTCATCTATGTAAAAGAGGTTTTTAGGCACATTAACTTAATCAGCAAATAATTCCAGCCTTGCAACAAAGCTCATTTTAACAAATCTTCCAAGTTTCAATTATTTTTTGCATCCAGTAGCATGATTGCTGCAAGAGATCATGTTATACTGTGTTCTGAAGAGTTACAAGGTGAAATTCTTTTGTTACTAACAGAAGTCAGTGGGAAAACTCTTAATTCTCTAGAGCCAGGATTTCACTTGTTTTATGGCGTTAGAATACAATACAAAATGTCTATGGGCAGCATATGAATTTACAATAACCTAAAAGTAAGTGGTTTTCAGATTATTTTAGTTTGTCCTCTGCATCTTCAAGGGATGTCTCTAAAAGCTTTATTAAGTACACAGGCTTTTCCATCTGTGCTCACAAATATCTCCTTCCCTCTCTGTGTATCTTGTGATAAAGCTGGTTTGTACTTCCAAAGCCCGGTAAGTGTACAACCTTGGATCTCTTAGGATATCTCGATTCTATTTGGGACAGACTTCCCATGGAAAATAATTGGTTGCTATTCATATGGAGATGAAAATACTTATTCAGCAGGAGGTCTTAGCTTTCTGGAAATTGAGTTTTTGCAGTTGAGGCTCTTCAGCTATTCCAGTAGTTTTAGATTCAGATGTTTATAAAACTGTGGATGTTACTCAGTTATAAACAGCTTCAGTTACTGTTATTTTTATAATCTTAAAGATTAATTCTGAACTTCTTACAAAGAGCACTTCCTAAATAATTTTAAAAACCGATCCACCAGAAATCCATGTGCACTGAAAACAGCACTGTTGTTGGTTCTGATTCAGGCCTGCATGATTTTAAAATAGTTACCAGCATTCTTAGGTCAGTAATCGTAATTCATCGGTTCTACAAGGGATTGTACATTTTACTGTGTTTTCCACAAATAAATTGTGACTTGTCCGAAGGTGTTGCCAGGAGGGAAGCATTGCTGTGGAACTGCACATAGGCAGGGATGCTTAGGAGCTCATGGAACCTGGGCACTGCATGAGTCAAATTGAATTAATAATTAAACCTTGAAACAGGTACATCTAATAATGTGATGCAACTCGTGTATGTGTCTTTGGAAGAAAAAAGAGAGAATACTGATTGTACAGCAAAATTCAGAATCTCTGAATTAGGTAGATCCGTATCTTTTTAATTTAGTGAAATACTGTAGAGCGAGATAAAGTTAATAGAAAGATGCGCATCGTGTCTGACAAACTAAACACTGACTGAGGAAAGATCTCAGATTACGATAGAATTCTCAGTTCTTAAAACTGAAATACACATGAGCTGCGGAGAGGGGGAAAATGTTAGCTACATTGGTGGACATACTGTGATGTCTTGGCAAGAAGCAGCTTGAAAAGTTTTGCAGAGAACAACACATGGTATCTACAAAGATAATTTGATTCTAGTTCCTGAGTTACATAGAAATCTTACTATGCAAATCACTGCCACCATTCTTCATTGCTGCACAGGGACAGCAATCCTCAGCGACGCTCTAAACTCTGAAATGAAATTGAGTTGATGTAATGCCAAAGGAAAGGATAGCTGTCAAATTATTAACATGAGTAGCTTTAAGTGGCCTGACTTCCTTATTGGCAGTGTGAAGAAGTGGAGAAGAGCTGCCTTTATGAGTCAGTTCTTGCTTTGTAGTTTGAACAGAAGTCTGTATCTGAATCCTTGCATCAGCAGACTCTGTCACACTCCAAACAAATTAAGAGATCATTATTTTATACTCATTTGCAGTAAGACAAGAGACAAAAGGCAATGGGTGAAGACAAGATGAGGGGAAAAGGAACGTTGAACAAGAAGCAAGCCTAGCACATCATTTTTTCCATTTTTGCTGCTGTCTTGACTCCTTGCATCACTTCACTATCTTCTAATTGAAATTCTTTAGAAGCTGGACAGCAGACAACATGGTAGGAAGGTGGTGTAGATAACACAAAGACCTTATCATCATGGGGATGTGGAGTCTGTGCTTGCTTCCTGTGATGATAAACTGAGCTGTGGATTATTGCAGTGAACTTAATATATTGATTGTTGAAAACAAAAGTTTCCCAGTTAAAGGAAGTGCTGATCTATGGCAAATGAGAATATGGTGGAGTTGGCATCTCTGCATTACCAGAAAAACCAGTGAAAACGTTGAGCAGTCAGAAACCCAGTGTGTGTTACAGGAGGCACCTACTTTTATGGAATGGAAAAACTGATGTAAAAGGTTTAGGCTTTTGAAGCTCATATAAAAGGATAAATTGCAGAACAAAGTTCTAAGAGTTGTTTGGGTTACTAAGTTTGCCTTCTGAGCATAGCTACTAATTTTATTGTGGGGAGGGAGGAGAGGAGGGAAGAAAAGGTCTTAAAAAAAAATAAATAAAAAATAACCCAAGCAAATAAGCAGAAAAAGCCTTTGTTGTTCCTCCCCCTTGCTGTGAGTTTCTGCCAGAGCATGGCCATGTAAACAGGTGGTTAAGGGTTTGGCACTCCTCAGGGAGGAAATATTCCAGCAGAAGTGAAGGGAGACAAGAATAAGGAGATGACGGTGGAAATATCCAAAGGAAGGGCAGAGGTCAAAGGTTCATAAAATGGAAAAATTAAGCCACAGAGGTTGATGATGAGCAAAACACCCCAAGCAGTGCTGATGGCACCTTGGGGAGAGCCGTGTAACCAGTAGATGTTGCTCAGTGGGGTGAGGAGACATCTCTGTCCAGAGACAGGAGAGGCTACAGAATGGAAACAGGCCCTGACATTTCCAGGAGGCTTCCCCCTCTCCCCACTTTCTGCCTAGTTCAGACTTCTCCTCCTAGTGCTGTCAGTGGACAGGCTACTGTTCAGACAGGATAACTGGACTGGATAAGCCTGAGGTCTGAGCTGGTGAGACCATCCCTATGTAAGACACACTTCAGGAGGGTCTGGAGCATATTGAGCCACTGTTTCTCTCTCTTTTCTGATGTGCTGGAAGTTTTTACCCCCTTGCAGTGCTGAATTCAAAATCTCCCTGCAAGGGAGAGGGTGAAGAGAACAATGTGAAGCTTCACTAGGAGAATAAACCAGTTAACATTTGTAAACATGGGAACCAGTAAATGAAGTTTCTATTTAGTGTTCCAGAGATTAAAATTTTGTTAAAATATTACATGTAATTGCTTTTCACTTTTCAGCCTCTTGTAGTCAGAAGCTTGTAGAGGCTGTATAACTGAAAAGTCCTGTGGCAAGTCCCACAGGTTTGGAATGCTTCTGAAGCTGGTGAAAAGAAAAGGAGAATGAACTTGACAGTGTTTTATTATTTGCGTGAAAAATTAGAACGAGTGGGACGGCATTTTTCAAAGGAGGAAGGTAAATATTCAGGAAGGTTTTGTAAAAATCATGCTAAGTCAAGACAACAGTAGATTTAAAAAGAAGTATTTTACAATTGGTGAAATACAAACCTGAAGGTATTTTGTCATCTGCTTTCATTCTGAAATGGTTTTGAGGGTTTCTCTCTCACTAGGCAGTGGACTCCAATTGCTTGTCATCAGTTGCTCTCTGAAGTCTCTGTTTCTGCTTTGCAGGGGTTTAGGTGGAGAACTGATGAGACCAGCTGGTGAGTATCATGGTTGCGGTGTGAAAGCAGAAATATGCAGTAATGAATTCTTCCATTTACTTTTTTCCAGGTTGTTTTGCACATATTGTGTTGAATGCATAAATAAAGTATGCACCGTAACTAAAAAAATACAAAGTTTGGAGGCCAGTCAGAAGACCAGGTACACCAGAACATTGGTTACCAACACGTTTGTGAATAACCTTGTTTGTGTAACAGTTGGAATTAGTTCTTGGGTTTATGTCATACATTATCTGCTCCTGTTGTTGCACACAGAGGGCTTTCCTCAGGGTTGAGTTGGCTTCTGACATTGATTTACTGGGGTTCCTTTCCAAAAGAGTTACGATCTGTCCATTAATAGTGATGGCACTGAGTAGCTAATGCGTTTATCAGAATAGGTGTGTGCAGAAGGGTAAAGAATAAAGGCCATTGAAACAACAGTTTGTGCAAAGGATGGTATCACAGAAAAGGTGATGGGCTGTTCCAGAAGAACAGTCCAGTCTGTTCAAAACAGATTCTGGCTTTGAAGATGTGAAGCCATCTAAACTGAGCACGTAAAGGAGTTTCAGTACCAAGGTGGAAGAGTGATGGAATAGAAGGGTGAAGGGGGCAAGGGGATTTCTGCAGTCTTTGGATGAGTGTACAATCTTGTGACATGATAATTCAGGCTGAAAGAATAGGTAGGATTTTGTAGTATGTTTTAGCTTTTAGGCAGCTGAGTATTTCGTCATTTCAGAGAAGTACAAGTGACAGTGTTTTGGCATGATATAACTGTGTAGGTGGAATAAGAGAACTGAAAATGTTCCACAGATTGCCTGCATGTCTAATGACAATGATGGTCTCAGCCACAATAGAGCAAGTGTAGAGAGCTAAGGACGAACCCTTCTTAGAGACTCGGGTTTAGTCACATTGTACTTAACCTTGTCTGTGAATAAATACTAGAACAAAGAAGCTGACATACAATGTTGAATGGAGCTTGAGCACAGGGAGCCTGATTTGTGTGACATTACCATAGTGAGGACTGAATTCAAGAGTAGATTTGGAGCCCAGTAAGTTGATTATAAATGAAGAAGATGATGAACTGTGTACACAACCTGGAGTAAGATTCAAAGATTAAGTTGTGGGAGGAGAGGAAAACAAAAAGGTGGCATTATATAGTAGCTTGTTCTGTTCTCTTCCTTGTCTCCACCAACTCTAAAGCAGTCAGATAGGGAGTATGGATCTATACCGATCTGCTGTATTTGAACTGATCACCAGGAGATAAAAGATGTTGTATTCCCTAAGTGCTGAGTTTCGGTCTGAACCATGCAGTCAATCTGTTGTATACTAAAAGTTTGAATTGTTTGCTGTCTTAATCTCTATTCCACAAAATAGCCTTGAAACCCTACAAAAGTACTGTTCTGAAAGTGGTTTTCTAAGCTTGGAACTCATTTAATTTTCTAAATTTAAAGTAATAAGGACTTAATTATTAAAATAACATTCTGTTATATAAAGAGTATCAAAGGAAATAAAGCTACATCCAGTTTTATAGCTCCTAGCACTCTGCAGTGAACAGGTGCCACTCCTTGAAGGTCCAAAAAATGCTAATAAGAAGCAGGAAAAACGTTCAGATATATTTGAATAGTTTTTTAGTGGCTGTATGATGATCCTTGTCCAAGTTGGTTTCCTATCAATGGTACTACACAGCCATTTACAGGCTGCTATAGAAACAGACATGCACATCAAATGGCAGAGGAGGAAAAACGTACCACCAAACAATGGATTTGCATGAATGATGGGACTAACTCAGGTCAGGGAGCAGTTACCGCATAGTAGCTTTTTTTGGTATGTAAGAATCACAAGTGTAATTTCCTTTCACTTTCTAATTTCACGTATTCTTGACTTCTCTTTGCAATTTTTCTTCAGTTTAAAATGAACATTAATGTAACTGGATGTGGTTTCACTTTCTTACAGTGTGCACGTTAATTGAAAAGTTGTCACTATCAAAAATGCCATTTAGAGGAGATCCAATAATCGGTATGTCATATTTTAAATAACTTTCTATTATCTTAGTAGTTACTCATTAGGCTAATGCATTAACAAATTACGTTTCTCAAAGTAGCAAGAACAGAAAGGTTGGATGGCCACATAAATAAAAATATATCAAAAGACACACAAATATAGCATCAAATGTTGATGTTATTTGATGATTTATTTTGTAGCTGTTTACCAATATATTTTTTTTCTGTCAGATTTTCAGCATCACCAGGAGCAGTGTTTGCGTTGTGTACTTTGTAAAGCAAACCAGAGTAGCTACACTAATTGAGAATCACAACCTTGTTTGGTGTGGAAAACCAAGGAAATAGGTCAATATATATTGTTTGTTTGTGAAAAATAAAACAGGGAACGTCGATGTTCAGAGAGTAAGAAAAATTAATACCATTTATGTTCCTTACTATTTCAGGTGGCTGGCAGTGGTTAATAGATGACAGTCTAAGAAGTCTCCCACTTGTTTCAAGCACTGCACGACAGCATGTAAAGGTACAATATTTTGTTCTCCTTCAGGTGGTCACTTTAAATACAGAATTAGAAATATTTTTTTCTGTCCATTGGTGGATTATTTTCCATGGAATCTGATCGATCCTTGAACATTTCTCACATTGGTAAGAAGGGTGGGGGGTTTTGTTGGTTGGTTTGGTTGATTGGTTTTTAAATTGAATTCCTCAAAATTCAAACAGACCTTTTTGATTCATACTTGAGCAGCTATGACAAAGGTTGTTCTTGAATGTATATTTGGACAGAGTAGCTGACAGGTACTGGCACTGGCAGTGGGCTGGGGGTGAGTAGTCGCTCATGGCTGCTTGAAGCTCCCTGCTGTTGGTTGTTGGTTACATTGATAGGATATTTTGCACCTGTTTTGGTGTATTTGTAATGTGTGTAAGATACAGTGATTCTGGTAGTTTTAGAGAACTGTTGGTGAGAACTGAAAAGAATCTCTGGGTGATATTATTTAGATGAATACTGGTTTTCTTTCAAGTCCTTGATGTTGCCTAGAGAATAAGTCTGAGGTGACCTGGGGGTAGATTGAAGAGGCTGTAACACGATTCCTGTATTATCATTAAAGATTTTTTTTGTACCCACAGAACATGAGTATTAACGGGTATCATTACTATTAATATGGAGTGAATCATGTATAGTTTTTGTAAGCTTTCAAGTTTATTATAATTTTGCTCAGCATTATATTATTAGCTGAAAAGTATAGTTCAACTGATTTTTATAAGAAAACTTACACCATGCTTTTTGAAAAAGCAGCTGTATTAGTTTTGTGTTCTGTAGCGGTGCCCAAAACCACTCTAAAGAGAACCTTTGATCCTTTTCTAAACCAATTAAGATTGAGACACAAGGATTGATTTCACTTGATATTTGGGGGATTTTGTTTGTAAATGTCAGTCCATGGATTTTTTTGTTTGTTTCTGTTCTATAGCTTTCTGGGGAAATACGGTTTGGTTCTCATCAATCTGACATCAATATATTGAAGATGAAATAATGACTTCTGTATTTTGTAATACAGTGTCTTTGAACTGAACAGAAAATACAGTTGATACATTACTATTAATGTCTTAAATATTAACTTAGCTTCTGGCATTTTTGAAGGAGTAAGAGTAGGTTCTGTTTTATTTCTTACATAGGTTTTCTGTTCAGCTGTTTTTAAACCAATATTGGGAAGAAATTAAAAAAAAATGTCAGTAGCTGAAGGGAATGATTAAAAAAAAAATCCACTCTCTTTTTCCTTTAACCTTTTAATTTTAAGCACAGTTATGAAGTATGACCTTAGTAAGTATATCAAGTTCACAGTTTTGCCTTTGTTACAGGAGTCTGCAGTCTCTGCACTGGCTGCCCTGTGTAATGAATATTACATCAATGAAAAGGGAGAAGCTGATCCAGCTCTACAGGGTAATGACTCATGTTTACAGTAGAGGCAGAAAATATTGGGCTGGACCTAACTTGCACTTTGGAGGTATTGGATAGAGTGAGGAGGAGCATCCCTGATTTTAAAGGACCTTAAAATGCTTCAGGAAGGAATGATAAAAACAACTGAAAGTCTGGGAAATGCCTTAGGGGTTTTGCTTGCTTTAGACTGGAGGTGAACACAAGGTAGTATAATAAGGAGTATTAGAAAAAACTGATTGCTTTTCTATTTCATAGTGTGAAACAAAGCAGCGAAGAACGTGTTTGTGGCAAATCCTTAATTTTAATGAAATGGGACATACTTTGATAAACTGTATGCCAGAGATTATGGCTGACTTAGAGAAGAATTGGTGTGGGATAGGGAGTAGAGGATAGCAAGGACGGCCAGAATTCTTGAAAATGTCTGTGTGAAACCTCATCTCTTTGGATTTGGATCAGTAGTACAGGGGTAGGCTTAAACTTTTGTTAGGGGCATAGGAATCAACATCTTCTTTTATACTGTTTTACTTGGACCTTTCTTGGTTTTAAGTATCAAATTGCACTGTGTCCATCAGAGACAGATCGCTGGATTGTATAGATAGATAATTTAAGAATAATTACATTTATGTTCTTGTTTTTCTAAATATGGCAGTGACGTTACATATACTTAACAATTTTTTTAATTTTTTTTTGTCTCTCTTTTAATCTTTTCTTTGTTCTGTTGGTTTTTTTTCTGTCTTAATGTGTTCTGGTTTGGTTTTGATGACTTGGTCTTTTCTATTCTTTCAGGATGGGTTGTGCTGAATTAATATTGTAGACACTTCATAAAGCTGTGTTGTTTTATGAAGTTGAAGACTCTTAGAAGAATATTAACATGTGCATTACCCTTGCTGGCATAATTACTGAGCAGTTATAAGGAAAGAGCTGCTCACTTGCTAGCTGTCATGTCTTAATTTTATGTCATTTGGCTAAAATGTCAATCTTAAATGTACATCAATCAAAGGGAAGACTGTCATAGTCTTACTGTCTAAGATCATCTTGCTGTCTAAGCAAGCATTGCATCTTCCTGTGGCCTCGAGACTCTACCTTACACTCCAGTGGTTTGGAAATTTTTAAATAATGGATGTGCTTAAAATGAAGGTGTTGCTAACCTCTGGACAGGGACCGAGTTTCCTGATGTCAGGAACTAGTTGAGGCCTGCCAATTACATGGGGATTTAAAAAAAAAAAAAAAAGTCAGTCATGAGTTATGATTAATGTATAGTTTCTTATGGTAACTATTCTTTCTTCCTCTAGCAAATATTGCTCAATCATTTAAATCTTAGAAGACAGTAAGCAATGGCACAATTACATAATCTTCCTACAATCTCTGATTCTTTCTCTTTGAGGGTTAAAAAGTGCATATTCAGTAGAGGGATTAATAAGACCATATTTTTCCATTTGGAACCAGAGCGGTGTTTCTTGCAGCTATCTTGGTTGTTCTTAGAAGATTTTCTGGAGTATCTCGTTTCTCTGCATTTTACAGAAGAGTTTAATAAAGTAGCTGAAAAATCTGGCAAAGGAAGTATTGCCTGTTAAATCTGTGATAAAGACTACAGTGAAAATAACACAGATAGATTCCTGACTTTTTTCTTTTTTTCCACTTTATCTTATTTATTTTTTCCCAGTTCAGTCTATTCTTTTTTCCTGTGCTTATTCTTTTGATTTTTAAAATGTTAAAACTTCTTAAAATTGAGAACTTTGTCTTTTCTCTCTCTGAATGGCCAGAATTAGTTTGTCTAAAAATCTGACTTCATATTTAGTAAATAAGAATTCATTCATCTAACAGTGAACATCTTAAAAATGTTATCTCTTTTCTGTAGGAGATTAAAGGTATCATGTATTTTAGTTTAATGAATTATAAAACTTTCTAGCTGCTCTGTTTGGGAGAATTTTGCCTGTTTTATTTTTTTGTTGGCCAAATGCTAATGATGTGGTAGTTGCTTTTCACTCTGCAATTTTATTTTTTCTAGATAAGCTGGTGACACAGTACGTTTCAGAACTACAAAACACAGAGGAAATGATTCGTTGTGGCTTTTCTCGAGCTCTTGGGGCCCTTCCAAGATTTCTGCTAAAGGGCAGGCTCCAACAGGTGAGCAAATAGGATCATTGTAATGAGAAGAGGGCACATGGTATTTTGAATGAAACCTATGATGGTAATCAAATAAATAACAATGATCATAATTAAAGGTCTTTGTTGAAGGGAGTTTGGATTCTAATGTACAATAAGCCCAGAAAAGCATCATGAGTTTAGCTTGCCGTTGATTCTGATAATTACAGTTTAGTCCTGCTTCAGTAGTGTTAATGGAAAAGCCAGAGACTGAATTATCCCTTTGCTGTGGAACACTTGTCCAAAGGGAAAAGTGAGATATACTGAGAAGTCCCAGTAAGAAACCAAACGCTGTTGCCCACTTGGATCTCTCATATGTGATTAAGCTCATTTTAATACGATATCTAAATTTAATATAATAATAAATAATGCATTGGATTTAAATATACCACTTCATATTATTTTTTTTGTTTCAGGTTTTGGAAGGTTTGAAAAAAGTTACCTTAATTTCCCCTGCAGATGTGAGCTTTGCAGCATCCAGAAGCGATGCCCTGATAGCAATTGCAGAGTATGTTTACCATCTTCAATTTTACTTCTTTCTCAAGAAGCTTTCTAGTGTTTTCTGCGTTGACATGCCACCGTGTAGTTAGTGTTAAGAGTTTCACAGTATTTATGCTCTTAAACTGTTACAATGCAAAGAACTCATGTCTGCAATGTAAAGAAGTTTGTTAATACTAAATTCAATGCACATTATATTAGTCCTTTGCCTCTCTTATTTACTTCATTTTAAGGAGAGCTCAGAAACTGAGAGCTACTTTTAAGCATGTTCCTTTTTGTAGTATTACAGACCTAAACCCAAACGGTTATCTGTTGAGCTTTTAGCCTTTCCAGCGTTCCTTTATACCTGAATGATGATCATAAATCCTCATGTCGAATAGAACACAGTGGGCTCAGAAATATTCTTCATACAGTTTGTAGCAGATGTTACAGGTTTTTAGAACATTGTATGTCTGGGGAATTATATTAAGCAACAACAAAGCTATGACATTCGTGTTTCTCTTTGCTTAGTGTTGTGGTTTTCCCCTTCCTTTTTCTAAAGGGTTTGCCAGACAATGGGTGTAAAGGGAGAAGGATCCCAGGAAGAATATGTCTGCAAAGATAATGTTCCTGAGATTTATGCTACGCTATTTAATGGGATGACTGACTACACCACAGACAGCCGAGGAGATGTGGGAGGATGGTAAGATGCCTTACAGACTGAGACTCTTTTATGTCTAATTAAAAAATGGTGTAGTTTCAAAACCTGTTCAAAATAGATAGATTCAAACCTTTGGAGATTTGAGTAGAGGTAGAAATATACTGGAGGAAGAGAATCAGGAGGTGGCTGACAAGAATTTGTCCCTTGCTTTGGAAGTTAGGAAGTTGAGGACTGTTTTGTTTTAAATCAAAGTTCAGCCCTATTCTGGCTTTGTGGATGGCATTGTTTTCTTCTAGTGAATATCAGGAATGTATTTAATTGGAAAAAGTACAGACATTTAAAACATGACTTCTTTTTCTTTCACACATCTACTCGAACTCTCCCACTGTACATTTGTGTTGTGGGGATATTTTTCCAGGAGAGGGAGCAGTTGCATAACATGTTACTGACAGATTTTCAAGGTTAGTGACTAACTGAGATGGATTTAAAACTTCGTAATTGTGCTGTGGTACTACAGACTGTTTTGTAAGTCTAGGTCTCGATTATTTCAGCTGTGAAATTGCAGGAATAATTAAATGATAAGTCTGTAGGACTGGGAGTACTATTGGAAGTTCCTGCAATCTTGAAATGTGGTAGACAGAACAGCAATGATGATTTTGTGTTACTTCATCATGTAGAATTCCACTAGGTAGTTCCAGGGAGAGAAAATCATGTGAAATACAGATCTTAGCATGTGAGCACTAAGGAAACATCCAAACTCTCTTGGCAGGGTACTTCTCTACGTGTGTTTGTGAGCATAAATATGCACAACCTGATGTAGTACTTGTTAGTAAAATGTATTCTATCTTCAGAATTCAGGAATAAATCCATTATCTGCAGATTTAAAATGCATGACTATTTCGGTGTGACGTAGAAGGCTCAGAGCAGTAACACTTAATCCTTGTATAGAGAAGTCATGAATTACGTAAATGAGTGTTCCAAAATCAGTTTAGTTGTTGGAAATTAATTTTGAGTAAAATGCTGGTTTTGACAAAGACTTCTTAATTTTATTGTCTTTCAATTCTATACATAAAGTATCATCCCTGCTTAACAGTATGGGTAATACTGTTTGTATGGTATGGTAATGACATGGTAATATATACTTGACCTGTCTGGCAACTAAATGAAGTATCTCAGAGTACAGAGGTGCGTGTTCGGGATTGTAACTTAACAACCATTTGGTTGTTCAGCTTTAGTATCTGGCTATGCTTTTATTACATTCCAGGCCCAAAGTGAGGTGGGGAGGGTGCAGTGCCTGAAAAATATTGGTATGAATTAATTTTGTGGGTTAAAAATACTTCCTTATTTTTCCAGATTATTGAAGAAGCTCTTGTTTAACAGTGCTGAGTCATGTGAGGGGCTTTGGTGTTTTGTTTCAGTCGCATCTTTGCACAGTATTTGAAATTACTGCTTCAGACATTTTTTCAGTCACTATCCTCTTCTTGAAGGGTGTTTTTAACAGTAGTATATGAACATGAAATATCATTTCCTTTTACATTACTTGAGTGGCATCTACTGTATTGTAACTGGCAGCTGAGACTCAGCAGGTGAGGAGAGATCGAGAGCTACCGAGATGAAAGGCTCCAAACTAAGTCTGTTGCGGCCATGGCAAACCTGGCAGAGCTCACAGATAGTTGTGACCTGTGCTGGCAATTGCTGCCCTGCAGGGGAGGGTGTGTGCTCCTCCTTACTCATCACAGTTCTCTCTGTGGCCAAAACAACCACTTGCTTACTCCTTTCTCCCTGCTGTAAGTAAACCAGTCCGATTCTGGAGCAGTGGCTGTATTCAGCCTCAGCAGCCATGCGTAGCGTGACAGTAATACATGGTGCCAAGCACATGTTGTGAGAGTTTGGGAACTTCTTATTTAGGCTCAAATTTCTGATTATGACTGTTTTAGAATCCTGTCCTACTCTTGACTTCTGTATTATTCTATTTGGTAGCCCCAGGTTTGCTTAAAAAAAAAAAAAAAAAAGAAAGAAAAAAATTAATTACAGTGTCATTCTCCTCATTAGAATTGCTTATTAAATGGCTTGACATGGGGCAGGTGCTGCAAAGTACATTTGTAATTATTGTGAGGAATGGGAGCTGCTCTAACGTACCCGAGAACCAACTATTGTCTTATACAGGAAGAAAAGTTGTGACTGTGCTTTTTTTTTTTGTGCACTGTGTATCATGCTGGAGTTTTTCATTGCCAGCAATCCTTGAGTGGTTTATGCTGCTGTCAAACTTTAATGCTTGTGTTCTTCTGAGTCATTATCAGTCATTGAGACCTCGTCGTTTCCAGCATGAGTTACTGTAGTTATTTATAACTTGTTGCAATGGTTATTTATAACTAATCTGTCTTTGAACTGAAAGTGTAAGTTCTACAGCGCAAAGAAGAAGAAAGATATTTTGTGCCATGTTAGTATTGGGCACTTTTTTTAATTGACTACCCTTGTTCCTTGTACCTGACCACAATATTTACAGATGTGTTGGAAAAGTACACAAGGCAAATAACCCAGACAACTCTTATCAGCCTGAGTTAATATTTGTGTGTTGGTATTTTTCTTGTTTTGTATAATGATACCCAGCTCCTCAGCCTTCAGTACTGGTTGTTAAAATTGTCACGTGACAGGGAAATAACAACACAGGAGAGGAAATTGGAGAAAAGCAGGTGTGGTTGACATCTCAAACTTAGAAGAGGAAACAAGGATGCAAACTAGTAAGGATCATGAGCAGGTCGTTCCAGCTCGCACAAGGGGAGAAGGAGCTTGGCTTTCTGTCTCCTTCCTCGGTTGGAGGTGAATGGGTCTCTGGCTCAGAGAGTGTAGTAACATGAGAGAGAGACAGGTGTAGCTGAAAGAAGGTGTAAGAGCAACCAGAGAGGATGAGGAGTCAGAGAAAGGGAAGAGATACTAAGCTGTTTGCTTTCAAAAGCAGGTGAGATATTGAAGTAGATAAGAACCTGGCTAAGTATAATTAGGTATTCAAGCCCACATCTGACAGCCCTCAGTTAAGTTCCCCATACCTTTTGTTTATCCTTCTGCCTAAGTCTTAATTTAAAAACAAAATAAAACTCTACCAAGTGGAAATTTGCAAAGAAATCCGGAGAAAATTAAATTCCCAACACCCATTAAAATTCAAATGTTCTTTGAGCACCAGATTCTTTTTAAGCTTCTTTTGCAATGCCAGACAAAATCAAGTCAGGAAACATGGAAATGAAAGGGGGAAGGGGAATCCTTTCTCATAGCAAACTGTTGGCTGCTAAATACTTCTGTGCCCTTTCAGATATGATTGTTTTCTCATTCTGTTTTCTAAACCATTGAGTAAGATGGAAAGATACAGGGAGAAGTGCCATTTCTCTGGAGAGGCCTTGTCTTTGGTGTGTAATTTTTCTCTTTCTTTAATGGAATCGTGGGAAAGCTTAGCCAGCTTTACTTTCCATATGCAGACTTTATGTTTCTTTTGACAGATTGTTTGCTGGGACTTGTCCAGTCCGACTACAGGTGTTAGACATGTATATCAAATAGTCAGATACTATATGAAAAGCAAGGAAAACACACTTTGATGAAAGATTGCCAAACTTGTATTAGACTACTTAGGAAAAAATGATGTAATTTACCTTTTTTACCATTATAACAAATGTCCCACACAGTTTTAAATTTCACAGGTAAGAACTTTCAGCCTGTTTTGGAAATTAGAAACAGGAAAGAAAGAAAGAAAGAATTCTTTTCACAGGCAGGTGTACCTTTTCAAATATTTCCCTTTTTTTTTTTTTTTCAATAAAACTAATTATCATTTAGTATAGAGATTTAAGCCATTCGGAGTCACAATTCTTTTTAATGTTGGAAGTGAATATTTACAAGAATATTAACAGTGTTTAAATATCTTAATGTCAGAATGCGGTTTGGCCTTTTTAGAAGATCATTCGAAGCAAACAAAGCACTTAGGTTTAACTACAACTACTTGCACACTAATTATTATTAAACTTTGTCAATATTAACCTTCTTAAAGAATAAACCTGTTAAGATCTGGCTATGATGTTGAGATGGTGATGCAGGAGACTTGCCAGGAAACTGGGATGACTGGTGTACCCTCAGTGCAGTGTGGTAGGGGGGCTGGAGGTGCAGCTGAACACACTCCTCCTCCTCCCAGAAATATGACAGCTGCTCTCAGTGGTCAGTGCTTTCACTATTCTGAATTTTTGCCAGTGTCTACCTTAACTGCCGATGCACTTATTTAAATAAATACTGATGTAACTAATGTATCTCTGTTTCAACAGGGTACGTGAAGCTGCTATGACGAGTTTAATGAAAGTGACGCTTCTGCTGGTTCAGAACGAAGCGGAGTTAATTAATGGCAACATGTATGCTAATTGCACTGTTTTTGTGTCTTATCTCTTACAACTACATTCCAGTCCATACAAGAAAGCATTGCTTATATATTGTATACTTCCTGCTTTCTTGAGAGTGACAGAACTTTTGATAGAAGTGTATCAAGCCTGCACCCATAGAGATGCTGAGAATATTGCATCTGATTTTCAGAGAGACTAACTAACCTTACTGGGAGAGACTGGGCGGCGGTCCCACCTTTGAAACACAGCGCATCTGGGAGAGTTAGTCTGTACTTGCCACCTCAGGGGATCTTGCCAGTATTGTTCCCTTAAATAGAAAGCAAACTTGCCTGCTTATACCAAGCATTGCATCAAGAATTAGGAATGATAAAATGTGGACATTAGTTTGTATTCATTTCTGTCGTCTTTGCAGCATTATTAGTAAGGACACATGAAAAACCCATAATTTACTCTGAGCTTCTGAAGTCTAATTTCACAATACAATACTCCTGCTATAAAAAAAGAAATTAAAAAAAGAATACTTGTCAGTTTTTAAGCACAGCTTGAGCTGCAGCAAAACTTTCCTAATAATGGTGTTGGTTTCTGTCCAGTGATTAGCTGAATATATACATGATTTCTTCTTTAATTAAAACCCAAAACAAACGAACAAAAAAACGACCAACCAAAAACCCCAACAATTTTTGAAGGGCACTTTCAAGGAAAATACTGGATTCTGTAGGAACATGCTACTCAACCAGTGCCTGTTGGCATGGGGCTTCCTCCTGTTGGTGTATTGCAGATACAGATTATTCACATGAAACTTAGAAAAGCATCTGACAGCCAGGTTGCATTTTCTAAATGTTCTCAGTCTGGCTGCAACTGACGGAACTCTTTCTGATTTTACTGCCCTTAGCTGTCGTTTCTGAAGGTGTAAAGGGTCTTGTGGAAAACAATATCGTGGCTAAGAGTTTAGTTATCAGTGTAGGCAAAATGGAATATTGTTAAAAACTGCCAGAGTTGGTAAAATTATCAGTTTGAGATCTGGAATAGACCTTGTCCTCTGCTACTTGGGCAGTTTTTCTACTTGAGAATGTGCTTTTCTTAAGTTCCTGCTCTGTTTCCATCTGAAATGTAGCAGTTCATCCAAAGCATAAAGCACCTTTGTATCTTTTGGGATGCAAGGTGGTATGTGAATCAAATACTGTGTAATATTAACATCAGGATGTTTATTTGGATTGAACTATGGAAGATAAAGCTTTAAAGATTCTGTCACCATGTCTGATGCCTTAAATCACTTGTATGTTCATTACAGAGTTAAATCAGAATACTTTCATAGCGGGGTAGTTTTGATATCATTGAAACAATTTACATTTAAATATACATTCTACCTCTTAAATTATGTGATTGTTTTCTTCTTTGTAGCTGCAAACAGATTATGTGCTGGCTGGCTCAACAGTCGGCTGAAAAAATAGATAAATTTCGAGCTCATGCAGGATCTGTGTTCCTGACTCTTCTCCATTTTGACCATCCTCCCGTTCCACACATACCTCATCGAGAAGAGGTAGAGAGGATATTTCCAAGGTAATATATCGAAACACATCCTAAAGCAGAGAAAGTAGAAGATAGACACACATGCTTACACCCAGCACAACCTACCCGATGTGATTTTTGTATCCAAATGCCTAATATTTGCATGGAGGAATATGTGGTGCCGTTTGTTGGAATTTCATTCAAGTGTCCAATGAAAATGTATAAACATATAAAATAATCAAAAGAAGAACTTTAGTAGTATGAGTTCCTGTTAAAGCAGTACTTTTCTAAAGAGATAGGTCATGCTGCAGAAGGCTTTCTCTGGATCAACCCTAATAAATTCTGAACCCATCAGCCCATTTCACGGTGGATGGTAGAGATCATGTCTGTAAAACAGTCCTGCTGGGAGCTGTGTTTTGCTAATCCTGCTGTTTATGGAATGTCTGGTTTATAATCTCATTTTCTCTTCATAATGAGAGAGCTGGAATTTATTAGCAGTCCCCCTTCCTGAATTTTTTTTCTCCCTGACTGGAAAACATTGATTGATCATAATGATAATTGTTATGGAATAGTATTATTTTAACCAAGTTCTAGGTGCAGTAGTTTTCCAAGATGGAATTTCTAGTTAAAGCGAGAGTGAGAGCAACTCATTACCAAATGTTGATTATAATACCTGATTGGCATGAGGAGCATCCAACGTGGTGTCCCCATTCCTATGGAATCTCAACCTTCTGGAACTCCAAGTGCTCTATCTGCTAGGCTGTGGTAGGGTGTATATATGTCAGCCTTTCTTGGGGTAGGTCTATCCTTCTATCAGTTGTTGACTAACTGTTGGTGGGAGAGAATTTGAAATGGAACACAAGAAAGCGAACTTAATTTCTTGGTATAAAGTGCATGTGACAAGGAAACTGTCGTTCAAATCCCTTATCTGAGTCAGAACAAGGGCTTGAAGATTGCTTCATTTTACTGGCAGTGGCTAAAATTTTTATTTGTCTTTTCCCCATATGCCTAAAGACCAAAGATTCGTTTGATTTTTAGGTAAGTGAGAGACTTTCTTCACTGACGTGCTGCTTTAGGATGAGGAGCTATCATAAGAATGTGTGGAGAAGAAAGGCAATGCACATGTACAGGATTACATTTTTCCTTCCCTTTTCCCCAGGTCAGAGAAAGAGACTCTAAACTGGAATGCTGCAGCAGAAGCTTTCCCTCGAATCACCCAGCTTTTGGCTTTGCCAACATACCAGTACTACGTGCTTTTGGGTCTCTCGGTGTCTGTTGGTGGATTAACAGAGACAACGGTAAGAAAGTTATTCCTAGGAGAATTTCAGATGCAAGATTTTAAAGTAAATCAAGTCATACTTGTAAACTTGATGGGGTTTATATTTTTAATCTTTAAAAGTATTTTTTTCTTCACTTTACTGAGCATTCAGGAAACAAGGAGTTACAACACTTTATCGGGTTTTTGGGTGGTGTTTGGTTGGTTTTGTTTGTTTGTTGGGGGTTTTCTTGGGGGGTGTTTTTTTGTACGTTTGTTTTGGTTTGGTTGGTTGGTTGTTTTTTTCTCTTTTTATTTGATACAATTTTTACCAGGTAGTTGCCAGAAATTACGTTACAAAGAAATTTCATTTAAATGTCTGTCTGAATCCTCTTAAGATTTGCAATTTCTATTTCATTTCTTCTGTGCATGAACAGTGTCTTTATCACTGGTTTTGGTAGCCTGTTACTCTGTCAAAATCTTCCAGACTTTATCATCATTTTAGTGTATCCTCCTGTCCTTATAGTACAGCTTGTGTTGCTAGTTTCAGAATTCTTGGTTTCAAGATATTTGGCTTCTAACTTTTTTGTTGTTTGATGTAGCCAAAGATGTAACAGATAGGAAAACAACAATTGGGGTGAGGACACAGTTCAGTGTGATACTACAGGGAAATATCAGGCCAGTAACAGAATATTCTGGACTGTCAGTTAAAGACTTAAATTGGTCCTGTAACAGGAGGAGGGGGTCATGAGTCAGCACCCCAACAGTGTTTAAGTGTGTTTCTAATTAAGATTGCCATCTCCAATTAAGAAAGCTGGTACAAAAGTGCTGAGTGTCAGGAAACACAGTTTTTGTGGAGAGAGAACAGCTCCTGCTGGGTTCACAGAAGGAAGATCATAATTTTGAGCTTGTTTCCCGTGGCTTCCACTTTTCAGTCTTACTATGAGCTGTTCAGAATATGCCCAAATGACGGTTTTTGCCTGGTGCCGTGGGATCGAGAGATGTCCATGTGCCTTGGGGTCAAACACAGTTAATTATAGGAGGCTCCACCAAAACCAAAGTTATTCGTATAAGTATAAAAAGGGAGGAAAGTTGTGGAGAAACAGACATTCTGACTATTAACTGAGGTCAGCAGAAAATTCTTATTCAACATTTTAGTTTCTTTTTTCTTTCTTTTTTTTTTTAACTTCTGGTTGTACTTGATTCTGAAAAGTGTAAACAGTTCAGTTGCTTCTAGCTCCCTTCCCGTGTTACCATCTGCCAGTATATTTAAGGGAAACCTTCTGTACTGTTTTCAAAATACAATTTTGAAATGTTAACTTTCCGTGACCCTGCATTTTTCTTTAACGCTAAAGGCTTGTTCCAGTTAAAATTTTCTCAAGGGCTTCGGCTTTAGAAAGATGACCTAATTCTCTTTTGAGCCAGATAGAAGTGCAAAGGAGGCTCCAAGTACAGGGTACTTACACTTGGGATTATACAGTGTGTGGTGAATTGCATTTAATATTTAAAATGTGATATATAAATTAGAATCGATGTGTCTTATAATGACTTGTGTTTCAAACTGTTCTATCAAAGCCAGTAGTGTTCTTTGCTGAATATCTAGGGACGGATTTAAAGCATGAATAGAAAAATTTAAGACCTATTCCTATTAAATCCCTATGAAAGAAGCAGATTTTTAAAACCTCGGGTAAAGGAAAAGGATTATTCAGATTCTTGAAGTAACCTCTGCATGTTCTTGTGATCTCTCCTTTCTTCCCTTTCTCACTTAAAAATATATATAAACACATACACACATGGATGTAGAAGTTTGAAAGATTCTTGTATACTGCAAGATAATCTGAGTTCAAATGTCGGTTTAAGTCATCTCGGGGAATGAGTAGGAGAAAGGCTCCATTGTAATTCAGTGGTCAGTGGCTATTTTTCCATAGTTAAAATTGCTCTGCAGTATATTTAGCAAGAGTAGCTCTTTGTTTTGCTTTTTAAAGAGATTTGCTGAAATGAGCTGTGTGGGGTATCTCAGAAACATTGTGGTGGCAGCATGGTTGCTGAAAGAATCGGAGCTCAAGCATTTGAAGTGATCTGGAAAAACAGAAGATGTCATTCCCTTTGGGATTTGGTATTCTGCTCCATCGCCTTGGTGCAAAGGGCACGTTCTCTGTGTAAAAGAATCTTCTCATTATGTATCTGGCCCACAATGCTGCATATTTCTTATGGCTGCATAAAAAATACCTCTCAGTATATGGAGATCGGAACTGTACAATGGTTTTCTTTCTCCAGTTCACAATCCCTTAGTTTCAGGGGTCAGGATATAATTTTGATATAATTTCATTATTGTTGAACTACGCTACATTTAAAATTTTGGTAAAGCATGGAATGTGCTATTATTCCCCTCTCCCTGTAAAGAGTGAAAACTACATTTTAAAGCATTATAAAAATTGTAAGTAAAGCCTTTAAAAAATAAATATATAAAAGCAGCAGCCTATTTTGAAAATGAAAAGTTTTCTCCCAGGCCAGTGCCAGGGTTCCAACATAAGATGCCAAAGAGCTATAACTGTTGGAGTAGCCAGTTCCAAAACTATCCGATGAAAGCGTACGCTTATGCTAAAGCACCGCACAAAACCTAAAGCCAGTCCATGGCATGTGAATGTCAACATTATCTATGTGCCAAATACGTGATACAATTTATATTTTACTTTCCTCCAAGTGGACTCATTGTTTGCCAGTGATATTTATGACGGTGGGTAGCGTTTGAAGCAGACGCTGGACTTTGGACAGCTGTGCTTGTTCTTACAAAGGAAAATGTTGGGACATTCGTAGGTGATGTTCTGAAACATCTGGTTACTGTGACAAAGGAATGCGTATTTGGTTTGAAGGAACAAGCCCTAAACCCAATTTTCTTGGTTGACAATTCTTGAGCAAAACACACTTAAGAATAATTTTTGGCATTCTTTTTTTAAAGAAAAGAAAGAAGTAGTGTGAACTATAATATTCTTACTTGTCCTAAGATACCACTGACTCAAGACTTAGAGTTACTGGCCGCTGAAGATTCGACTTATTAAAAGGAGTGTTGCAAGTAAAACAAGGGAGACATGGTTTCACTCATGCTAATGTTTAAATAACATGCAATTTTTTCTAACGTTACTGGGAAAACAGGCTACTGTCCCTTCAGTGCCGTAAACTTGTCGGGATTAGAAATGATCCAAAACCAGTGTTATTTATTGAGCGTAACAGGGTTTCTTCTGCACGCGTTACAGGAATGTTCTGACTCCAGGAATAGGTCTTGCTCTGTTGAAATGCATCTATGAAAACCAGAGCCTTTAGCAATTATCTGCACATCTGATTTTGTCCCAGCTTTCCCAGTAGTTACTCACTTGACTTCCATTTGTGGTGCATTAGGTGCAGAAGACTGAATGTTAAGATCCCTGGGGCTCTGAGGAGACAGGTTAGATGGGAGACTGACAACCACTAGGCCATGTCGATCTACCAAACATCTGCAGTACAGGCTCTTCCTCCCTCATTATGCCCCACTGTCTTTTTTGATCAAGTCTGTCCCGTATAGCCTGCAAAGTAAAAATCAGACCCTTTTGTGGATTGGGCATCTTTGTAGCTCGTGGGTAGCTGAGATTTGGAATGCTCTGATCCAAACAGGATGCCTAAGCTAATTTTATTTTGGCCTTATCAGTCCCGCTTGTTGCCTCGAGACTGATTTTAGAATCAGTCTGTACTTCAATTTTGCCACAAGCCAATTAGGAAACAATTTGATGGAGGTTTGTGCAGACACCTTATTTATACACCACACACCTGTCCAGAGCTGCAGTTGCCTTCTCCCCTTGCTGTAGCTACACTTCCTCATACTTTTCCCCAGGTTCAGAAGGCAAAATCCTCAGGACTTTAATTTTATCATCAGAGTAGTCCCTTTGAACACTGTTGGCCTTATCATGTATTGCCTGTCACTGAAATATGGGAAGAGTCAAGCCTTGGCAAACCCTAGTTTTACTGTGTTAAATAAGAACAAGGTCATTCGCAGGCCTCCTCTTAAATTCTTATCCAAAGTTGTCCCAGTTCCAACCCATTAACCTCCTAATTTCCTTTCCCAGTCCTCATGAAACCCCAGGGAAAGGTAAATGTCACACATTTGATAGAGTGTGAATTCTGTGTTCTGCATAGATGAGAAGGAAACTTGGAAATGCTCTTCTCTGCAAATACTCATGGGCAGTTGGTTGTAGCTCAGATACTGTCCTCAGAGGTTATCTGTGAAAAAAAGGGCTGTTCACCATAGGAGGAAGTATGGATTTAACCTGTTCATGTAATGTTATCTTGTTATGTTAGAGGTTCTTCCAGTAAAGTTCATATGGTCTCTGCTAACAACGTGGAAAATATCCCATTTTTAAATCTCCTAAGCAGTTATGTGATGGCTTATCCACACCTGAACTTCTGTATTGTTTAGTTACTTAACAACTGGTTTCCCATCCCTGGGAACAATCCAGGTGAGGTTGGCCAGGATTATGAGCAACCTGCTCTAGTTGGAGATGTCCCTGCTCACTGCAGGGGGGGTTGGACTAGATGAGCTTCAAAGGTCCCTTCCTACCCAAACCAGTCTGTGATTCTGTGACTCTATGATTACCTTTATCCTTGATGGGATATTTTGCTTTGAGGTAGTTTCAGAAAAAAAAAAACAAAAAAACCAACAGATTTTTTTCTTGCCCTCAAGGGAAGTCAATAAATATTTTAAAAGATGAGCCTGGAAACTAAAATTCCTACCTCTCCTAGAAATGGAAAACCTTCACGTTAGCAGCAGTGTTTATACAGCCCCTGGCAGTCCTCATCCTGCTGCTCGAGGGTGGACCGTTGGCTGCTTGAGGCATGAATCCCACAGGAAAGGCGGGTCCCACAGGATAGGGGATTGGAGCCTCCTGCACTGCAGGTCCGGGAGGGGAGAACTGGCCTGGCTCGGGCTGACGAGCACTGGGCCCAGGACAGCCGGGAGCTGTCGGTGAAGGCTGTTCTCCTGAACAGCTAGTGTCACCTGGATGGGCTGCTTCTAGCTGAGCCTGGAATGTAGGCACTAAAACCTCCTCCTGCCACCTTCCTAAACTAGCTGATTAACATAATAAAGTTAAACCAGCAGTCATTATTTCTGAATTGTTTTTAATTTTTAACCTGAGTTTACTGCTGGTTTGTGCGGCCTGCACCACGTGCTCAAGAGCTCCCCTCCATTCTTCAATTACATCAGCTTGTTTAATAAATATTACCTCTTGAACTTCTTGCGTACTCTTTAACTTTCAGAGCCATAACAATATTATTATTTGAAGTAAAGCTGGATAATCGTAGCGGTTTGGGGATGTTTTATTTTAAGAGAAAGAAAATAAGAAACCTTTAATGTGGTCTTTTTTCCTACAACAGTAAAACTTAAAAAGGAAAAAGACTCTTCCTTGAAAAAGGATTCATGAAAGGAAAATAGCAATCTTGCTGTCAAATACTGTTACTGAATTTATACAGGTGGCTGCTGGGGGAAGAACGTGTTCACAGGTGTGCACACCTCAGGTAGGGAGGGTTGAGCGTAATTCTGTGCAGTCGGTGTCTCACTGTGTTGCAGCAGTTTAGCCTCTAGGCCTTCACGTCAGGTTCTTTCTGTTGTAGCTCAGATACTCTGCTCAGAGCCTTTTTGACTACATGAAGAAAATCCAGAATGATTCCAGTGCTATGGAGAGCTTCTGTGAGACGTTGCTGAAGGTCTTTGAGGACAACTTGCGGAATGACCGGTAATGGTTTTCTTCTGCTTTAACAGCAGGGCTATTTGAAGTCGGATGTACAGCACATCACTTTAACATGCCTAAACAAAATACGCCTGAGCTGTGCAAATTGGCTTCAATGCATCTGTCTGGGGTAGCAGTACCTTTGGTAAAGCAAAGGAGCGAAAGTATAATATTTTGCAGTTACTGTAGTTTAATATCGCACGTAATGTGATAACTAGCAGGTTTTATATAATGCAGTAGCAGGTGCTGTGCACTTTCCAGTCCAGTCTGCATTTCGTTTAGTCAGTGCTTTTTCACAAATAGCTGAAGGATAATTTTCTTGTGAAGATTTTTCTTTTAAGGTGACTTGTTCTGCATAATAAGATTAATTTCTGTAAGCCTCACTTATGAAACATGCAAAATAGAAAATATTCCCTAGGGGAAAAGCCCCCATAACTATTCATAGGATTTTCAGTTTTGTCGTATTTTTATTTTGTTTCTTGTCTCAGCTGTTGGAGTAGAAAACATGACCATAGTTACTCCAGCTGACAGGTTGTGTGTTGGTTCATTTGGTAATTACCTGTAGAGAGGTGGTGATGTAACTTCTGATACATTTTGTGGAGTATGTTGTTTATATAATAGAAAATAAATTAATATTTTCTACTACTGTGAATTGTGTTTTCAGGACCCTGCAAGTTTAAACCAGGCATGCTGTTAATTAGGATTTTTCCTTTTGGCTGTAACGAAACGTCCCCCTCGCAGCCAACAAGGATGATTTAGCCAACGCACAGAAGTTACCGAGCAACCCTCCTCTGTGTAAATTAGAGTTCTAATTTAAATATGTGTAGGTAGATAGGAAGTTTCTTTCTAATTCTTCTAATTAAAAATAGTGTATATACGTATGCCAAGAGATGTATTTACATTGTTAAATTACTTTCTTTCATCAGGGTGTCTGTACCTCTCCTGGCAATGCTGGACCAAATGCTGGCAAACGGCTGCTTTGATATATTTACCATGCAAGAGAAGTAAGTTGCTGAAAGTCTTTTTTGTTTATTTACCACCGTGCAACAGGCCTGTTAAATCCTGCACTGTCTGCTGCTGGGTGTTGCTCGAGATGTGGGTCCATAGGATGTGAAGTGTGAGTGTAGATGGATAGAACGTTTTCATTTTCCTGAGGCTGTGACAAATTCTGGACTAGATAGGCTTGAAAAGGCCTTGATAAGATCTTCGACTCATTATCAGTGTAGGTTATTGGTTCATTGTTTAGCAAGCAGTACGTTAATCAAACTCAATTGGCACGTTTCACCTGGCAGACCTGGACCAGGATCAGATCCATTTAGCAGCTTTCCTTGACTGGCTCCCTGAACGCGTGCTTTTCGGAGGACATTCTTCACGGTGCCGTCAGCCTTTAGCAACGGCAGTGTCCTGGTGTGATGCCGCAAAACAGTGCGTGCAAACCATCGCTTCCAAAATCCCACTGCTTTTCTAATGTGAATATTGCCAAAGAAGTTAATTAAGATTCTAATAAGAATAATAAAAAAGGCATGTCCCAGCTTTTCCACACTGAGTTCAGTCTGCTGGAAAGTATTTAGTTCAGGAATGGATAAACATGAATAAGATATTCCAATGTGGAATCATGTCTTTCTGCAGATGTTTCAGAAGAGAATGATTTTCATTTCAGTGATACTAAAATATATTCCACAGGCTCTCTGAGGCAGCATCTTGGCACATCTACAGGTATCTGCAGAACTGTACAACGTGAATCCTAAGAGCACGTACATTGGATTTGGAATTTGTTGATTTAAGACTTGCACACAGCAGATAAATTTGAAAAACTTCTATCGCTCTAAATGTTTTAATTAAATCTACTCTTGTTTTGAAGTGTGTATTCAGATAATCTCTCTTAAAGCAAATTTGGTAGTCCCTTTTTGAATGGGAATTCAAAATGAGTCAAGTACTCACAGATGGGATGAATATTACTTGTTCAGTTTTGTGTTCACACCAGTGACTGACTTCTTCCACATAGGCTCCAGGCTTCCCTGCTGTGGGGTAAATGATAGATTATGGGTGGAAATCCCAGGTAGCGTCTGTCTGCCACGTCAGGGAGGGATTAGCTTATACCAGCCCCTTAAGAGTCAACTCTTGCTTTACAAAAAAGTATTTGCAAATGCATTTTGAAATTTCAAATGGATTTTGTGCACTACCCTGGAGCTACTTTTTTTCCTAATAAAACATTAGCAGTCCAGAGCAGGTTATACCCGACAGTGCTTAATTTAAAAAGGATTAATAGCTGTTGGCAGAATGAGTTTGACACTTGTCAGGAGCTCGGGTCTCCAGTTAAAGCAATTGCCACATGGTGTCACTCCTGCCCTGCAGAGGTGTAACCTGCTGTGCATTTTCCTGCCTCTTCAAACCGTATAGCTCATAAATTTTAGAATCCTCAGCTTGGCATTTCTGGGGTAGTTTTGTAGGTGGGTGTCAGTGTTTGTGAGGCTCTCGGTGTGAGTGGTCCTGTTATCTCTGTGCAGGAGGGCAAGGGAACCCTGGGTGTTTCTCCTCCCCTGTCATTGTGTGAATGATCGTGTTTAAAGTGAGATCTGTCACATGTGGGTCGTTTCCCTGCCATAGCCCTGCTGAACCTGCCAGCAGGGAAGTGAAGTGCAGCGTGAATACCTGTCCAGCAGGGTCTGAAATGAATCGACTTCAGTATCACCTGGGTAATCAAAGGCTATCAGAAGCAGCTTTTCTTCGTTGTGCTTGGCTTAGTCTGAATCCGTAGTATGGGAAGAAAAACTCTGCCTGACATTTTTCAGGCTGGCACTTCCTATTTATCTGAAGTTGGCATAAACCTGTGTGTCCAGTGTGAGAGTTTCCCCCTCCCTTGAACTGGCAGGAAAGGTTTGTACGTGATGAATGGCATTAGAGGACTGTTCCAGGTTAAAAATACCCTTCTCCCAGTAAATCTCATCTTGAGGTAGTACCTCAATCTGTTCTGCTGCATGCTCACAAATTGTGCCAAAATAAGGGAGGGGAACCATTTCTGCTGGCCACAGTGCAGGTGTCTGCTGGCAACAAGGGTCTGTGAAACTGCAGCATCATTCACCTGCAGGTTCTTTCCAAACAGGGCGGTAGTTTGCATGTGGAATGCAATTTCTTCTCTGTGGTAGCACAGCCTGAAACCTCCTGATTTCATCTCAGTGTGCATTGTGAATTTCTGGAGTTGTATTCATAGTAACGTAGGGAGTGTTAATTGATTAGAGAGGCTGTTGGAAGCAAAGGGCAATGTGCTAGAAAGAGAGCTGTCATAAATAAAGTGGAGCATATTGGGCTTTTCCAAACTCACCAGTGGCTACTCTTAAAAGATGGTGGTAACTGTCAGCTCCCTGCTGGAAGCTGGACAAGGGAAAGGGAGAATAAAGGAGAGTGAACTGAAGCCACTTGCAAGACTGGCACTGGAGCGTGATTTTCTGGTTATGGCTTCTGTGGCTGCAGGAGTCATTCTGCTGCCTCCTGAGAGAATGATCACCAGTGATACTCAGGCTGCCAAGAGTCCAGACAGATTGCTGGGTCCTTAGAAACTACGGGAGGGAAGAGGAGTCTAATACCAGTGCCATGTGAACAGAGTAGCCTTCGAGTAATGTCGGGATCTAGTGCTTTCTGGAGAAATATGTAAAAGCGGTGTTTCTTTTTCTTCTGTGTACATGTTTTGCCAATTCAGCAGAAGCCTTCAAGCATTTTATGTGTGTAGTATTTTTCTGGTGGTCTTACCATGGTTTAAATTGGTACATGTCCCCACGGATCTCTGACTAATGACTTCTATGTATTACATGCTCCTGTGGTTTGGGTTTTTTTTTTTAAAGCAATTATTCTGTTATTGCGTAATAAGCCCTAGAGTAAAGAGCACGGCAGTGGCTGTCCTCTGGTTTCACAGCCACCCCAGGCGATGTCAGCTGAGCTGTTGAGACTCAGCTCACCTTTCGGAGGAAAAGCCCGCACCTTTTTGCTGTACCGCGTGCGCCCAGTTGACATAATGTAAAGACTTTAGCTGATCCCTTTTCCCCAGATGCCGACTCCGTTTCTGCTGGCACCGCGCCCACACAGGAGAAGGAATTTCTCAATTTCCTTTAAAGAGGGCAAGCTATTTGAGTCATTTGAGATCACACATAGGTTACGTTTGGTTATTAGAAATGTGAAATTGGCAAATGACAGAAAGTGCATCTGTTTTAAACACAAAATGCTGCACATGAGGTTACGTGTATTAAATTTGTTCCAGATGCTCTCGTTCCAATTGGTCTCTTTGTTGCTGTACATCTCGGCGATGTCCCTGTTGTTCAGCCAATTTAAATCTCACCTAATTCCCTGTATTTCTGTTGTTGTGTGCTGAAAGCCAGGCATCCACTGCAGGTATTGTGATTAGTTATCTACACAATGTCTTTGTGTAATTGGGGATGGGAGGAGGCAAAACTTCACCAAGGTAAGTAAAAACACACCTCCTCTTAATATTAAGAGAGCAGAACCACTCTTCCCTCATCTGCACAGACACGGCAATGCCTGTAGACACACAGCCAGGCTCACGCAGTTGTCTGTCATTCTCAACATGTGTCTCCTGTGTGTGCGCTTTCCGTGCTCACCATACTTCTTCATGTGTGGACTCGGTGCTGCTGTGACTGCAGGCAATGGATGGCACGGAACTTGCTTGTTCAGCATCTGATGGGGGTATGTTAACTCAGCCTTCCCCAGACTGCTTGGTCCTGAAAGCCGCTCTCAGCTCTGAAAATGTCTAATGAAGCCTCGGTATCAATGCTGAAAACCTGGCGATTTTTGTTTACTCTCTTGTGTGGCTTTCTGGGCAGTATGGAGACAGCCGGAGACAGCATTCATTAGCTTAATGGTTCCATGTTTTGGTCTTCCGTTTTTTTAAGCAAGTCAGTTATTTCTCAGTACATGACAGTATTTTATTAAGAATTTTTTAAAAATAATTAAAACCCCATAACTCTTGTCTGGAAAACTATATGTAACAAGGTGCATTAACTTAACAAAACATCTTGACGCTCCTATAAACAACTGGTTTTAAATGTTCTGTTTCACCAGGTTACATACACTACACGGCTTTTTGGAGTAGTTTTTATCCACAGCTTTAAATCACGGCAGCAGAAAATAAATGTATTTTTACTTTCTGCTTTTCATACGCAAGACAGTGAGGTTTCCAGAATATGCCGTCTAGAGGTAATTGTGCTTACTAGACAAATATGAAATAGTTTCTTTTGCATCTAGGGCACTTCAGCTTTGAGTGTAGCAAGTGAAAGATTAAATAATTTGTACTGGAATAAAAACAATATTCCCTCTTCTCTTTAACAGATCCTTGGAATATACTAACAATACTTGTGTTTGTGTGAGTGTCTGGGAAAGAGCTGTGAGAATCACGTTTCCCAGACTGTGTAGAAAAAGAAAAGAATTTGCTAAATATATTTAAAGATGGCTTCGTGGCTCATACGCTTAACAGAACTGTAAGCCCTGTGTTTAATTACGTTGTCTGGAATCACTAAAGGAATTCAGGCTGTGAAATGGTTGAGTATTTAAGAACATTCATCCCCTTTTATGTAAAGTTTGCTCGAAGACCGTAGGGAATGACCAAGCACCACAATGATACACAGACTAAATTTTTATTTGGCTATAGAATACTTTAACTCCTGGCAGAGTATTTTTGCTTATATCACACATTGCTGTAAACACCAGCCATGGCCAGCCCAGTACCGTGCATATACTGAACCAGTCGGGGATAAACGTAGTTCATGCCTCAGCATACAAGTAATAGCAATGTAAATAATTAATATTAATTTCTTCTCTTCCCTGTTCAAAAAGAAAAAAAGGCCCTTTAACATGGTGGCTAAAGTCACCTGTGTCTGCACCAAAGGTCACCTAACGCAGGGCGTGCTGTCGTGGAAGAAGCGCGTACCGCACTGCGGTGGTTTTCCTCTCCTCTGACTGTTAACTTGGCATCTTTACAATCATTAAATGTGTTTGAAATTCTACCGACACCTGTTGCTCATCTCTTTTTCTTTCCTGTTTTCAGCCATCCCTTTCCAGTGAAGTTATTTACCCTTTGTAAAGAAGAGATCAAAAGATCCAAAGACATCCGGAAGCTGCGCTCCAGCATAGGAGTGTGAGTTGATGAAATAAAATAACCTTTGCTCTGCTCGTGGAACGTGAAGAACATGTGCTTTCCCAGATGGAACAGCCAGGGCTGTTTCGTGTGAAATTGAAATGAAAAATGCACACAAATACATGTAATAATCAGGCTGTGAGAATTTCATGTATTTCTGGGGGATTGGGGTGAAAACGTATGATGGATCTGTTAAAATTTAACTACTTCTAAAATGTTGTTGATATTCTTAAAGATGCAGTGAATGATTTGCTTTTACTTGTACAAACTTGACTTGGTGCCAGTGCAAAAACTATATAATTGATTAGCTCTTCTGTGTGCACTAGAAAGAGCAGAAAACATCTGCAAAATCAGTGTCTGGCTTCAGGGTAAAAGCATGGAGCTGGGCTAGCAGAGAAGGCAAAGCAGAAACGTCCAGTCAGGACAGACAGCACTAGGTGAGGAGAGGAGGAAACAAGGCAAAGCACTGCAAGGCTCAACGAAGGGCCATTGGCAGAAACTTGGCAAAATAATTTGCATATAACAGTGCCAAGAAATTATTCTATTGCCTTTCATTTTTTTTTCTTTATTGCTTTATTTTTAGCTTTCAAGAAAGCCTAAAATGAGCTGTAACCCACGTTTCTAATGGTATTCCATTCCGACCTGCATCACACACCCAGAGCTGCCCCTGTCATCTGAGCCACGTGTGGCTCTTGGCACAGCCCCTGGTGCTGTCGGTCAGCAGCCGCCCCCTCTGCACTTGGCATTGATGTGGGGCAGCCCACAAACCCGCGGGTTTCAGTGCCTGCTCCCCTCAGTGTTTGCTTTCCCACAGCACCTAGCACTGAGATTTCCTGCGGGCAGCAAAGCTTCTCCTCCCACCCTTTTTTCTGATACACATCTTCCACATCTTCACTCTGATCCTCACAATGTACTTCTGCAGTTATAACATGGGATCTGCTTTTCTCTTGTGTTTCCTAGGTTTTGTGGCCTGATTCAATTTCAAGGAGACATGCGAAAGAAAGTTTTATTTCAGTTGTTTCTCCTTCTTTGCCATCCATTTCCTGTAGTAAGTATTACAGACATTGCACGTTATCAAATGTATCACTTTGAATACAAGTAAAGTACAATTTAAAGTGCACTAAAGCAGCATTCTTTTTCACAGATCTTAGTGTATGTAAGAGGTGTTACTAGTCAAGGTTCCATTATCTGCAGTGCTGCCACCTGAAAGAGGCTATAGTGTACCCAGCCATTCCACGTACTGCCCTTACTGGTTTAAATTAGAAGCAATTTAGGTGCCAGTTGTTTGTTTCTTTTAGGCAGCACCAAGCACGTTGAAGATCTGTTCATCATTTAGTGCGCGAAAGCTCCAATCAGATAAATTACTGTTTGTTTTGCCATACTTCTGATAGTAGCAACGCAGTAGGAGTTCTGGTTCAAGGAAAAATGTGTGTTCTCTCTGTCAGGTGTGACAAAAGCTTGTGCAACACAGGCAAGTTTATTAGAAGTTTCCCTTTTTCACACAACTTACTGAAGCAGGGTGCAAACCTGAGTTATTACTCAGTACGTGTAAGAGAAGATCATATGTGGGGTAATTAATATTAACTCGGGCCTTTAAAGTTTTTGTTGACTTCGGTTTTGGAGAGAGGGGCTGTGTTCACTGTACAGGACCGTAGAGCTGCTGTGACAACCAAACACACCCTGTGGCTCTCTCTGTGGCTGTGGGGCTCAGTGCAAGGGTTTTGCCTGGGGGCGGTTTGTGGATGTTCCTGTGAGGACCAGCACGTCAGCTGCTGCAGCCAGCCACAGAGCTGCAGCTGTAGTCCAGTGGTGTAGGAGAAACAAAGAGCGAGCTGTCAGAGGTAATTGCAAGGGCACATGAAAAGAATGTGGAAATTCATGAGGTCTTAGAATGGTTTGAGAACACACTGAAAAGCCTGGTGTCTGGCCAGTGCAAAACAGAACTGTTTACTCTGATTAGTTTTGCTGATTAGTTCTTGATAAGGTACTCGGCAAAGTTTGGTAATTCAGATTTTTTAGTCCAGCAGTTTCAATGTACAATGTAAAGAATCCTTTGCAAGAAGGACACAATGCAGGAAGCAAAGAGAGATCATCTCAGTTTCACATTTGGTTGGTATTTTATAGCATAAACGTGTTTTACAGATGGGTCAATTTGATTTGCCACTACTAATCCAGAAATAACCCTACCGGTTCTTTGACTTCTTTGGTTATCACCAAGCTTTTTTTGAAATTAAAAGAAAACCCAAAACCAAGCAATGTTTTTGCTGCAATTTTGGTGTCTTCCATTTAGTATCTTTCTACGCACTGTACTTCAGAGGCCAGCCCAGGAGCTGTTTCTGTAGACACAGCAACATCACTGCTAAGCAGTGCTCAGGGAGAAATACTCGCAACTACCCACTGCCGGGAACTGGGGTGTAAGAAGCTAATTTTGATGACATCATCACCGATCCCTCAACAGTTTTCTAGAGCTTTGCTGACTCTTACAATCTCCAGGCTAGGAAATCTGTTTTGTGAGCCAGGAGCACCAAAGTTAAGAGCCAGGCTTTGTCTCAGAGAGTCACTTTAAAAAAAAAAAAGAAAACGTTCCACTTGGGCCAGTTTCACCCATTTGAATTCATTGGTTGAGAGGCCAGAGCTGTAGCCACTTCATCTGACATACTGCTAAAGTTTAGTGCAAAGACATCAGCTGTAGCAGCATGAATGTCCTCAAGGTGCAGCTATGAAGCCTCAAAGTGCTGTCAGAGGTAAGACCAGGCGCTAGTTCTGAGTATTAGCACACCCACCAACAAAAGCTACTGTCACTAGGAGGAAGCAGTAGCAGCACTGGGCTCTTCCATGCAGGGCTCTGGGTACTTTCCTAAAGCCTTCCCTGCCTCTTCCCCCTAGATTCGGAAAACGACAGCCAGTCAAGTTTATGAAATGTTGATAACCTACAGCGATGTCGTTGATCCTGCCATTATGGATGAGGTCATGACCATACTCAGCGATACCAACTGGTAAGTAAATCTGTTGCCAGACAGTAATAAGAGCTGAAATATTTTTTGGAGTATGGAAGTTTAAAAAAGTCAATGCCTCTGAAAGCTGATGGGAAGGAAACTTTATGAAACGATACCATACTCTTAGCTATTTATTGCTCCTAGGCCAGAAAAACATCGATGAAAAGAATTCTTCTGTTCTAAAGAACTCTCTCATATAATGTCCCACTGGAAGTGTGGTGTATAAAGTCACCACTAGATACAGTAAAATACGGATATTTTTCTAAAAACATAAAAAGGGAGGAGATCTTGGACATTCTCCATGAAAGGGAGAGAGTGACTGGGCTGCGCAAACAGTCAAACTTCAACTGCACTGACAGTTTCTTGGCATTTATAAGCTCTGGCAGGATTTTGGGAAAGGAAGGATCTCTCTGCAAGCTGGAAAACAACAGAATTAGCAGAACAGCTCAAATCTCCCATGAAATGTAATTACTCAAAATGCTACAAACGTTGTATTCAAGCAAATATTTTGAATGGGAACAGTTTAGACATTTCCCAAGCATATGATTACAGGAACTAAACCACCACTTTCATATAATGTAATTCATTATTTTCCCTGCTGTTACCTGTAACGTCAGCTTCGCCCACGGGCCAGGGGAGAGGGCCCTGCTCTTCTTGAGCAAGAGGCACCACAGCAGCAAAGCATCTTTAGGGGCTTTCAGACTTGTTCTGCCACCACCTTTGAAGTGACAGGGGGAGGGACAACTCACCATACTTTTGGCACTTTGTTCATTTCTGCAGGTTTTAGCATTGTGAGTTATAGTCACCTGGAAAAGTCTGTAACAGACTGCACGCCTCGGATATTTCAGGAAATATGTCCTTTTAAGATACTAATTATATTCTTAGTTTTGCTGCCGTGTTAAACACTTTTCCTTGTTACAGACAACTCTCCTGGGTCACAGCTGTGCTGCCCATTGCCCTGCCTCAAACACTTGTCAGAGTTATTACATAAGAATAGACAGAAAAAATAGATAATTTATTTTGTCGTCGTATTAGATGGCTTTTGGTCTTCATTGACATTCCACGGAAATAAAATTAACCCAAACATGGTCAAAGAAAAAATATACCTCCAGGTTGTGGTTTACACAGCCTCAGGCTCCATGCTTTTACATTAACTTTTATTTACTTTCTAGTTTATTTCTGTGCTTGAGTTTAAATAACTTTATACATAGGAAAAGAAAACAAAGTTTTTCATTACAAAGGGGTGGCTGCTGCCATTTTTCTGAATTTTCCAGTGCAAGATTAGAGTAACGGGCTCAGATTTGAAGAACTGGTTATCAGCAATTCTGCCTGTTGTTAAAATGACTTGTGTAACTACATATTGATGTTTAGTGTTGTCTTCAGTGTGATTCAGTACTCACTTATGAAATCTGAATTTAAGAGCAGGCTTGCTCAGTAGTTACATAAAGAATGTGTTAACAGAAACAGTTGGGTGGGATTAGATTAGTGCTGTCCACAAGGGATGTTGACATGCCAAAACTAGAGGTGGTGTGCACCAACTGGCTACAGGAGAAGCAGTGGTGGTACAGCTCTACTCACAAATGGGTTACTACAACAAAGCAAAATACCTCCTAAAAACCAGAAAACTAAATAGTCTGTTTTCACCGTTTCATGTTGAAGGTGTGACTGGCTGCTGGGTTTAGTCCAGGGCTTGCTCTTAAGTTCCCTGGTGCAATATGTCCACTGCACTAAGATTAAGGATGAAGAGCCAGCTTACTTAAAACTGTAACTGTTTTATCTTGCTAGATTTGAACTGTTTACATAAGAAGATAGTTGAAGTCATTGCTGAGTGTCAGAGAGCGCTGCTTGGTATTCTCCAGCTCTGTCAGTGCTAAAGCAATCACAGTAAATTCGGAATTACAATAAAGTATCACCATCAGGAAGCCAAACGAGATTTAATATTTGGGAAAGACGATAGTTGCTGGCATATGCTTATTTGTTCTTTGTTGGAACTACAGCGAGTTTATCTTACAATTGTGTCATTCAGAGTTTAAACAACTCTATAAATAATAACTTTTGTTTAGCTATGGGAAGGTTTCCAGTGGTAAATATGATGAATTGTCCAAAGCGTCTAAAACCAAACCGAACAGTTCAGGTTATTGCTACCTTGCCCTTTTTTCTTTTTCTCTGCAGTTTGGATGCTGGTTGTTTGGCCTATAAGAGTTAAAACTTTCAATAGTTAATTTACATTTGTTTCTTAAGAAAAGGAAAAGAAATCTGCTGAATTGGTGTGTAATGGTGGCAGTCTCCCAGCAGTCCAGGCAGGGTGGTAGGTTTTTACAGCACAGAAAAGAACGTCATCCCTACGGATATTTGGCATTTGGGGGCTTTTTGTAACTGACAGTTCATGAGGAAATTGTCTCACAGGCACCATGCTATTCTAGAAACTTCCTAAAAGACTCGCCAATTTTAGGTCTGGATTTTCTGTTTCAGGAGGAAGCCTTTTTAGACAGAATGTTCTCCGAATCCAGTGATATCTCTTTAAATTCTTGATGTGAAGTTCTGAAGCAAAAAAGGAGCTGTAATTATAAAAAATAAATTAGTGAACTTCAAGTCAAAAGTTTTGTAAGAATAAGTGTTATGTTTTGGAATACAAATGTTCTGTCAGACACGTTACCAGTGTCACTTCTGGAAGGCTTGAGGCCTATTTAGGGTTTGTTTGGCTTAAAATGGTACCAAAATGTTATATTATTCTTAAAATGTGACACGACAAAAATTTCTACGGTGTACATGGAAATATAGATGGATACATAGTAATAGAATAAGTATTATGGACGGGTTCAGAAGTTTTGTGTAAACTGCAGGGTTTCATTTTTGAAGTAACTGTAAATACCTCTCATGCAGGGAAGCTGAACTGCCGGTAGTGAGAGAGAAACGCAACTGCCTCTGTGATCTCCTGGAAGTGCCCAAACCGCAGCTGGTGGTCAAGGTAAAGTACGGAAATGTGCTTCGGGGTGGTTTTTTTTTCAAAGAAACATTGTAATGATCAATTGTTCCACCAAATCCACTGTGTAACTTCTGTGCAGCAGCAGCGGTTCTTCACCAGTTCATGAACGTATCGACGCGCAGCGGGAGGAAAGGCCTCACAGTTTACTGCAGCATATATGGAATTGCTGAAGACCGTTGCCTTAAGCCCCTCCAGTCTTCTTTCTGAAAACATTCCAGACGTGCAGTGTGACATCTTACTCAGAGAAAAACGCAAGAATGAAATAATGCGGTGCAGATGTTTCAAAATCTGCTTGTCTGCCCTTTCTGGGGAAGGAAAAAAGGATAAAACTTCCCAATTCAAATAGCAGAATTATAATGTGAGATGTTTCGCAAACCACAGAATTCTTAATGCTGCCCGAGAGGAAGATGATGAGGTAGAAGTTAATGCATTTAGACAGACAATCTATCCGCATGTAGGTCCCATTTCATTTTAATGCAGATAGTCTGGAGTTGCCCATCTGCTCCATATATCAGAAGTGCAGAATCTTCTGCTTTGCTGAGCGTTTCTGACAGGTTCCTTCCTCTCTGTCCAGAGATGAGGAAGATGAATTATAACTGGGTGAGGAAGCATGTTATCATGACTATTTACAAAGAAAAATTATTTTCACTTTGAGTAACATAAGGTGAAAACACTTGATGACCTAAGGCTGCCTTCCTAGTATCAGAGGCACCCACAGTGTATAATGTATTCTGTAAACTGATTAAGCTTAAAAATATATCCATTTATTCTTGGTCTTTGTAGTTTTTGTTGTTCTGGAAAGCTGAGGCCTTTGTAATTATTTTAGAATTCAGAAACTTGACTTGTGCAGACGTCTCCCCTGAGTTTTTCCTAATAGGATGGATCTTCATTCCCTTCATTTTCTAAAATATCTGAACTCCATTAAGCTTATTTCCATGACTAGAATTACGCAAAGCATCATTTTCTGGCCCTGCACAGTTCCAATAGAGAATCACATCAGCCTTTCTTCAGAGCTGCCACATTTGTGGCCGAAAGGCACTGACTCTTTTCTCCGGCACAGCACCTAAGGGTGATCTCGGCTAACGGAGCTTTTAAAGCGCTTGTTGAACTGGCTCTTTGGGATATGGCCTGAAGGGCAGGGCCTGAAGCTGCACCAGGGGAGGTTTAGGTTGGATCTTAGGAAGCACTTCCTCCCGGAAAGGGTGATTAGACACTGGAATGGACTGCCCAGGGAGGTGCTGGAGTCACCATCCCTGGAGGTGTTTAAGGAAAGATTGGATGTGGCGCTTAGTGACATGCTCTAGCTGATGCCATGCTGTTGGGTTGTACGCTGGACTTGATGATCTTGGAGGTCTATTCCAGCCTCAGCAATTCTGTATTACATTATGTAAGTGTTTGAAGTCAGCCAGCTCCTCCTGTCTTAATATCCTGATAATCCCTTACACTAAGCATGCTTCCTCATGTAAGTAGATCCTATGTTTTCAGTTGATATAAATATATATTTTTTTAAGTATACGTAAGAAATTGATCAGCAGACTAATAATTAACAGATCTGTGACTAACCTTCCAAGTCACCCTGCTGACCCCAGAGCAGTTTTCTCTGATCATCTTCCTCTTCTTACCGAGTTGTGTTCACAGTTTCCCACTTTTAGTACCATTTTAAGAAACCTGTGACTAACATTTTTGTGCTTTTGAAAAACAAGAATGTGAAGCTCTCACCAATCCAAGGCATTGTTTGTAGAGCACAAGCTGGCCTGACCATTGCTGTTTCCAGGTCTTCTAGTCAACCGCTACAAACGTTACGTTCAAAATGAAGATATTACAAAATTAATTGACTGATCTCAAATAAACTTCTTTGGAGGCTGAGAGAAGCCCGACAAGTCACGAGAAAACTGTCTTTGATACAAACAAAAGAATAAGAAATTGCCATAGATACGTACAGGTATTTCAGATGGAACTGTTCCACAGAGTGTTGTGGGAACTCTGGAAGTTATGTGCTGAATTTGGAGCATCACCTTTTCCTCCTCTTCTAACATAAGCAAATAGTATCACTTCTAGCAAAAAGTCAAGCCTGCACCTGTCCTGAGAACTGCTGGAGTTCAGTCCAAGTGATGCTCACTGAACATGGCAGACTTCTTACAGCTGCCCCTACTAGCAGCCAGTTTGTGCTGACTCCCACACAGGAGAGTGCACCACACTCTGCTCTTCTTCAAGAGCTCACGTATCCCGTGAGGAGAGGAGGCCAAGCATAACAGTATGAATAGGTGAATGATGTTAAATTTCATATGAAATCAACACTTATCATTCCTTTAAAAATTGTACAAATAAAATTTGCTACGGGGCAGTTAAAAATTAAGTTGTTAAAAAGGACTGTAAATATTACAGCTTTGTAGGTCTGTATTTTCTTCTCCATTAAGTTTACTTAATTACATGGTCGGGATACTGTTAAAACAGTGATTCATGCTACTCCCCGTGACCTCCTTTTTTTCTTTCTTGTAGACCTCAGCGTGATGTAGTTGCAGGCACTGGCTGCTGGGTGGTGAACTGCAGCTGGTGGTTCAGGTGCCATTCGGACTGGAAGAGTTTGTGCTGCGGCATTCCAACAAACTGGATTCTCAGCCTGAGCTGCGAAGTGCTCTATTAACAAAATAAAGGCAGAGGTTATGTCTTAAAGCGCTGTGCAGATCCAGCAGCAGAGATTTGTTATGTTTTCAGTTTTTAAAGTCATTATCTGTAGCCACAAGATGGCGGCTTCTCTTCATGCTTCTGTCACAGCTGACCTGGGGTGTTTCGGTGTCACTGATTTGTATTTTCTGCAGCTCCCAATGGAGCCCTTCCGCCTCTGCTTGCTGTACACACCTCAAGTACCAAACCCGACTTGCTGCATTCGTCTCTTAAAAGAATTGTTTTTCAGAGGCAAGAATGGCAACACTTAGTGATAATAAAATCTTCCTGAACATAAAGTATCTCTGGGGATAAGTCTGTCATTCTTATGTCGTAGTCAAATGAAAACTCCAGGTTTCACTTCAGCTAAAGTCAAAGCCTCTCTTATAACTCTTTAATTCAAGCAAATGGTTTTTTTGTGGTAAACAGACCTTTAGGGTCTGAAGGATGGGGTTTTTTTCCCTTGAAGGGAGGTGAATAAGTACTCAAGCAACTGCTAGGAATTGAGACAATTTCTTATCACTATAATATGGAATGGCTGTAATATTTAATGTGATGGAAAGGGCAAATGCATGGGCAAGATGATATTCTAGTTAACACTGTGTTTACATGTTTGTGTTTATAAGCGAAAAATTTGAAATCTATGAAAATTTGAAAGGAAGGAAAAATTCAGGCAGAGGAGCTAAAACCAACCCAGTTTCTCTGTGAGTTACCTGCTACAAATGGCAGCAGTCTTCTCCCGCAGGTGTTTATTTCCAAAACTACACCCTATCTCTAAGATTCTTTTTCCTTTTTAAGACAATAACAACCGATTGTATTATTCAGTACTTCTCAAATATACTTGCAGCCTGGACTGGAAGATGAAATTCAGTGTAGAGCACTGTTACTCACTGGGTGTTGAACAAAGGGTGCTAAATTCACAGACTGTGCAACAGGCAGAGTTGGCCGTGGAGCTGCGCACACCTCAGGGGCTGCTGGCAGCTGTTATGGCAGAAATGCTCCTGAAGCCGCAGCCCCTGTGTTGTTACACTGTCAGTAAAAGGGAAGGTTCTAGTACAGTCTTGAAAGATCTTGGGTTGGTGCAGTTGTACCTATCGGTCCCTGCTGCAGTAAAAACACAGGTTGTGCTGGCGAAGCCTGTTCATTCAAAACAACCTGAGACAGCCAGTGAAAATGGTGAACATCTGTACATGGGATCATCTGGCTGCCAGATGCTGTTACAGAAAGACCTGTACTTTCCACACAGCCCCAAAGCCGAGGATGCCTCAGCTCAGCCTGGGCACCAGCCCCGCGCGGAGCTTCACCTCAGCAGGCACCAGCTGCTGCTCCCAGGAGCAGGAACAAGCCAATCGCAGGGAATGGTTGAGGGCCCCAAGCAGCATTTGGCAGAGACCTCTCTTTACACTTCCAGTGGTCCCAGGCTTTGCTCGGTGCATTTTTAAGGGTTCCCTATGGTAACGGTCCCTGTGTCATCTTACAGCCTGTATTTGAGGGGTTTTAAATTAGAAATACAATTTAACAGTCGAACCGAGTTTGGTAACCACGGATGTGCAATAGCAAAATGAGCAAACAGCATTATCCGTGGCATAGCTAGGACCTGCCTTAGGAAGGGGTAACTCAGCACAAAGATTAATTTAACAAAGTACAAATTACAAAAAAAAAAATAATCTAAACCTTAAAACACTTTGGTCTTTCTACACACAGATGCAGAGAGCTTTGGTATCGCTGCCTTACCTCGGTTTTCAGTTGAAGTGATAATAATCCATCCCTTCTGTCAAGTTCAGCATGTTCAGGTTTGTTTCAAATGCTCCACCTGTTAAATCCTGTGAGGGAAGAGAAAGAGAATTAGGCCAACCAGACAAACTCATTTCAGGTTGTAACAGGTCTGGGTAATTTGGTTCTTTAGACCACAGACAAAAGTCCCATTTGCAGAACTAAAATAAACCAAAGCTCAGCAATGTTTCCATTCAAAAATTAGGTGTATGTTGAAAAATGAGTGTTCTAATTAATAGAGGGGAGGGAGATATTAGACAACTCATGCTTCTCTTCTGCACCTGCACACAAGGGCAGGACTCTGCACAGCTCTCAGAGAGCCATCTGCACATTCTGTTTCCTAATCCAGGCATTTTCAGAGACTGGACCGAGGGCAGGAGTTTCACAAAACTGATTTCTGTCGATTTTGAACACTTGATTAGCTCGGCTGATGAAACAAAACTTTTGTCAAGCAGCTGAAATAGTTTGCATAGTTAAAGGTGTTTCCTTTTGAAGTCTACTTATGTTAGTTACATGAACAGGAACCTGGGAGGTTTGCTCCATGAGCAATCTTGCAAGGTGGTGATGTCATTAAGAAAACAAGCCAACTTCAGCGTTTCTACTTTGGTCTTCTGGAGTCCTTAATTCCACTGATCTTCAGGAATGTCACCAAAGAGACATAATGAATTTGAACTCGCAGTACTAGAGGAGGTAGGTGTTCTTTTCCTTGGCCCAGAGCAGTGGTATTGACGTTTTAACAGTGCCCAGTAGCACTGCAAGTGTTTAGGACAGGGAGTTCCAAAAACAGAGTCCCGACTGAACTGTGGAACAGGAAAAGGTGGAACGCTAACCTTTGGCTAGAGCAACTGCATTCAAACAATTGCTCTGGGATCTTTAATGAACCTGAGTTCAGAAATTTGGGTTTCTGTGCTATATGGAGGACTGTACCTCCAGCTTCCCAGCTCCGCCTGGGCCTGTCAGCTGAACTGCTGATAAACATGCTCACAGTACTTGGGTGTTGCTTGGAAGGCTCCCCACCAAGGAACGCTGCCATCCCAGTCAGCAGGGAGTCTAAACACAACAAACTGCCCTGTCTCCTCCAGACCTCTGCATTGTTTCTGCTGCCTGAATTTAGCTAGGAAAGGAGACACTGCATGTGTATGTTCTAGACCTCTTGCCCAAACCCGCAGGCATTGCCTCACCTTCACCGGTTAACGCCCCTTTCTCCTATACCAGTCTCATCTACTGGTCATATTCTTCTGTCTTCACTAGCAATGCCAACAAAACTCAAAGATGACATAAACTGATCCAGAACGTCAACAAAAAACAAACGCACCAGTCATAAAACTCATAATTGAGCTCTGATGTTTGCTAACCATAAAAAAAGAACAGCTAATGAATCATTTGGAGAAGGGCAGGAAGGGGCCCACGGCACTCAGCTTTTTAAACAAGGGCTCCACTTACCTAAAGAACCAATTTCCTCCCTGAGCGATAAGGCCCTGACTGTGAAACGTCTGAGGAGTTCTCTTTTTTTTTTTTTTTATTTACTTCTTAAAACCAAGACTCCTTGATGGTATTTAATACTTTGAAGGACTGGTCCTAGTTTCACAATTCAGTTAAGATCCCAGACTGTCACTGGTTCATCTGCAGAACTTACCACTCACGTCAATGGGGAATTCTGCTCAGAAATGTAGAACTGTTGGCCTTGATTATGACCTTTAGCCTCCACAAGGGATTTCATAAACCCAAGATTTTGCAAGTTAGGACACAGGGTACAAAACAGTTGCTTTAGCTTGCTGAAAAATCAACCTGCTCTAAAGAAGCGTTTATATATCTATCTAGACAGATAGATAGATATAGATATATATAGCTATCTATATATCAATATATATAGCTATAAATGAGTCCAGATGCTAAATAGACTTAGAACCCATGGTGACACAAGAAGGCAGAGTTTACAATAACTCGTCTAAGAGTAAATTTACTGAAAACTCCATATAATCAAACTAGTTTAATTACTGAGGCAGAAAAATAAAAATCCCTTTCATTTCAAGCACTTGGAACCCACACCAAACCAGGGCTCAACACAGCGTTTCTAGGGGTTCTGCTTTTACCTCAAAGCGAGAGAAAACAGACAGTGCAAACCCTCGGGTGAAGTGGTACTGCCGCCTGCTACACCATTTTGATGAGCTAAAGGTGCAATTTTAGTCTCTTCAGCATAAACTTTCATAGACAGAAAGCAGAACTTCAGCTCCAGCCCTTTGTGAAGCCATGTGAAATGCAAACTGAGCAAAGCTCACACGGGCTCGCTGCCCGAGTTCCCAAAAATGATTTTATAGGGTAACGAAGCAATGCCAATGCCAGCAAGGCAGGAACTGCCTGAACAAATAAATAAGCAAACGCTGCTCCAAGAACACGTCCAGCAGAGGCGTTTCTTGCAAACAACCCCTTTAATAAACATACCGAATCTTCAAAATTACCCTCTTATTGCTGCATATAAACACACAGGTTTTGTTTGTAGCAAAACTAAAAAGAATGCTCTACCATGAACAGCAAAATAAAAGACAGTAAGGCCCCAGGATGCTTTCCCCTTCAGAAGGATGGTGCAGGACCTATGTTGGTAAATAACAAAGCTAAATTTGGAAGTCTGGGATGTTTGGAAATTTGTTAATGACTTCTATTTAAGAAATTAGCTAAGGGGATCTGCACCTAATGCCACCTTACATAAACTTCCAGTGCTTCCATGCAAGATGGAGCTAGGGCGTAGCTGTTGTACTGACAGCTGTCCACACAAGCAACCTCCGTACTGTCACTGGGGGCTTTTTTTACGTTTTCTTTCTTCATGAAACATAGAGCTGGGCAAAGCTACTGGCCCAAAATAGTTCAAAAATACAGGGCATTTGTAACCTCTCAAACACAGGAGGTTTGTTCTGCAGCGGAATTTTACATCTCAAAAGTAATCTTTCACATGGGCCTGGGACTTTAACTTGTAACAGCAACATATTTTTTTTGTACTGTTTGATTTGATAAATCTGGGTGAACAGCACTGGAGAGGCACCGGTAGCTATCACAAAAAGGACAACATTTTAAATTTGAAACAGTCTTAATATTCTATGTACTACTCCCCTTACCCTACTTTTTCCTGTGCTCCCACTTTGATGACTGTTGATTGTAGAAACGTGATTAAGGAAAGGGAAAGGAAATGGGAATTTTTGTTTGTAGCTGTTCCTTCCAACGTGGGCTGCATGGAAAGCAAGGGAAACGCGACCCGTACATAGAGCAAAGCCTACCCCTTGGCCCAGACCGCACCTGCAGAGTATCAACACAGGTCAGTGAAAAAGTTCAATACTCTGCTCTTCTCAACCCATTGAGAAACCATTTCCTTCAGCGGTCAGGTCTAGAAGCTTGAACGCTGCTATAGACAGGACACCTGAAAATTTTAAACCAGACACATTTCTCAACTTGCTTTGTTCTGGTAGAAGACTACTTTCCATGACAAAACTACTACTGAAAACCATGGCCATTGCAATCCACCCACAACCCTGCAGGCAGCAAGAGTGGGATTTCATGGGCTCCGACGGCCTCCAGGACTCCCAACAGTAATAAAATACAGCAGGTATGAGAGCAGCTGGAAAACTAAAACCGTTTAGTTTTAGCAACTAAATCATTCCTAAAATGATTCCTTAAGACGAGCTGCAAAACCCAACAGCAGAGAGGAGGGTCCAGAAGAGCTGGTTCTGGGGCGGTACTCAGAGCACAGCTGCTTGCTTCTTGAGACCCTGATTCCTCTCCTCTCTCCACTGGGTTTTACTCTTTCTACACCTTAGTACAGATATATTTATGGGGTTTAGTTCTTTCTTATGTTGTCCGTGCTATTTCAGGTGCTAACAGGGTGTTAGGAACTGCTAGCATAAAAATTTCATTTTAATTCTTTGTTATAATTATTTTTCTAACAACCTGATTCTCTGTCTTCATAATGTTAATGCTATGGTATAATTACCTAAGTGTGCTGTGAGGCTCGTATTATTAACAGGTATCAGGATGTTTAAAATCTGCAGAAAGGCCTGCTCCATTATGGACTTTCACGATGTCATGCAAGTTTATTAACGTTATATTTTATATTATCATTTATTGTTCGCATCTGTTTGGCTACTACTTTGTTTTCCCAGTGTTATAACGCTGCTGGTGGCCATGCACATCTATCAATTTACCTCTGCACTAGGGTGTTTTCGCCATCGGCTCTTATAACACCAACTTCCACAGCACGCAAGCCTGTAATTCAATCATGAAGTACAAGAGGAAAGGAGGTAACTTGCCTGCAGTTCCCAAAGATTTGGCTCCATGCAAATGGCTGTTGACTTTCTTCAATTCCCCTAAAGAGTGAGCTGCCTCAGACAGATTTTAGGAGCAACTTTGCAAACTCTGAAACTGTTTCAAGGAGGTCAAATTGTATTTCCAAAGAAAATACCTAAATGATACCGTGGCCTACAGCATTCTGTGATCAGCAAATAGAAAATGCTCAGTGGCCGTGAGTGGATAAATACACTGAAATCACAGCTGAAGTCGTGGACAGAGTTATCAGGCAAGATGTTGTATGACAGTCTCATTGTAAGGCCTTCACAAATTAAATGTGCTTCATAACAGGTTGGACAGATGTTTTGTCCAGGGACTTCCACCCACCATTATATGTAGAATGAAAAACTAAATTACTTGCAGTATTACTATCTTATCCAAGAGTGTATCAACCAACAGTACATGATAATGCCCTAAGGTACTTTCAGTCTGGCTTTACAACTCACATTTATGATCTCAAAGTTGATCATAAAGTAGGGAGTGTAAGTTAAAAGCAGACTGTAGAGGATGAGGTGAGATTCACCTAATCCATCTTTGAATAGATCTAGCACTGCGTTACCATGTTGGTGTTTTCATGTAGCTAAAGGTTTTAGTTACTGTTAGAGACTTTTTTACTAGTGTTTGCAACTAGAACGTATTTGCTATTTTGCTTTAAAAATATCTGTGTTACCCCGTACACTGTGCTTTGTTATTAAATAACTGCCCCTCATCATCTTCTAGTTATGTTATGAGGTCAATGAAACCAGTTGAAATAAGAAAGTTACCACAGGTGGGCACAGAAGAGGCTTCAGAATTGGCAGTGTCAAACAAAACATCTTCCAAGGTCTGAATTAAAAACGAAAGCCTTTGCCATAGCCGGGGCTGCAAATTATTAGGAAATATTAGGAATAAATGAGGCCAGATGGCTGACTGTATATGCTCATTTGTGTCTATAATGTTGGGCAAGAAAGTAAAACAGATTCAAGCTCCTTTACGGAAGTTGTACCTTTTAATATTCTTACTACTACTTTACTTAATACTGCTCTTTGAAATCCCTGGCAGACTCTGCACAATCAAAGCGATAAAAAGGCCGTTCAATTGCATAGTAAAAGCTTCTGGGAAAAGCTACTTACCGCAAACAGAAATTCATTTTCCTAAGGAGCAAATACTGATTTTACACATTGAGCTAGAGCTCCAGGGGGTACTCACCAGCTTCATGCAGATGATGAACGGTGCAGCTGCGTCCCTGAAGTGACATATAGGAACTTTCGGTTTTGGTCTCTCCTGCAGGAAAAAGCAGTAGCCTTCAGTAGAGAGCCACACAGCATTACCTGTTAGCTTAGCTTTAGGAGCTACTAAACACTAAAAGGGAAAAAAAGTATTTTGAAACCTCATGCTAAATAGTCCAGCTGGTCACATGCTCATTAGTTTGCCAATCATTTGAAGTACCCCTTATTTAATTACCATAATATTTCAATACAATTGTGTTTCTTTGAATGAAGTTACACATTCCACTAGATCTGAATTAAGAGCTTTCTGCTGTCAAAAGGAGGTCTCACTGCTCTCCTCCACCTCCAAGATCTACTTTTAGCCCTTTCCCAAATAATTCCCTCTTTGATCTGATCTGATTGCCTATGCCTACCCATAAAAAATGTTCTTTCTTTTTTTGCCAAGTTAGATTTCTGCCACTTCAGTGAGCTGCATCAGCTAACTGGGCCATCAGAGCAGGCACAGTAGCAGACACAAAGGAGAATCGTTCCCTCTCTCTGCGGGCTGTTAAATGGCTCAACTGGGACTTCATGCACTGAAGCTGCAGAGTTTCCTAAGGATTCACAATAGGTTGCGGTACAATCTTCTTTTTGACTGGTCTGAGAGGATGGGTATTTCTTAAGAAGACAAATGCACAGTATCCGTAACAATTAGCTGACAGCATTACTGAGCTCCTAGTTAGAGAGTCCTCAGCATTCCAGGTCAAAGCTGGAAGCACTCAGCAGCTTCCCAGTATAGAATCTGATTTTACCTTTGCTCTAGTCTAACCGCAAGCTGTATCTGAGGATCCTCTCCCTCTACCCCTCTCCCAGTCCTACTCCCATCATCAGATCTAAGGATCATGCAACCTCAGGGTAATTTGATTCACAAGATAACTTGCTGGAAAATTTTTTCTTTTGAGGGCTCCTGTTCTGCCGGATCAGCTAACTGAACCAAGTCATCCTTTAGCCACAAGATTGCTGGACCCATTATAACCAGGGCGGTGGGGGTGTGTGGCCGAGGCCAGCGAGCGCAGTCAGACCACCCCTGCAGTCAGACTGGCTGTACTGTCAAACTGTGCTCCCTGAAGACTGCGCTCGCGGGATCTGAGCCAATGCCCAGTGAAAACAAGAACTGTCTTGTCACCAACTCTTGTAGGCACTGCAGATTTACTCCAGCTAATGGCTATCATGAAATTAATACTGCAACAAGACAATTTTCTTTTCCTGTATGGCTTGTTTATTGCCATCTAAACATCATGCTTCCATCATCAGGAATGAAAATGTTGCTGCCTACAATTTTAGGCTCCCAAGGAACCTATGAAAGTTTTATCCAGGTGCAATATAACTATAAGATAAATAGGTCACAATTAATCACAGAAGATTTCTTTATCTTAATAGATATTTGACTTTTATCTATCATGAGCCAAATTCTACTCCCACTTAAAAGAAAAAAAAAAAATATCCTGTCAGTGAAGGCTGTTTCACCATATCATCAGGGTATATATATGTATTTTTTTTCTTTCTAAACTGACTTCAGTGAGTGTGACGTCCATAGTTTGCACTCCAGGATCAATCCCCAGCTCTCTAGTCTTCTGTCACGGCCTCATTACCAAAATGAGTTCCTATACAATATTTAAAACCAGGGAGTTATTCTTTCATCGCATTTCTTAGAACACTTCCAGTCCACAGTTTAGAGCGAAAAGTACTTGTAACTAACCTCAGATTCTTCATAAGTGTAAAATCCTTTAGTTATTTTCTTTTCATCAACATCACAAAATGCAGTTACCTGGCAAAACAGAAGCAGAGGCTTTCAATACCATTCTTTGCTGCCAGCAGTTACCTCACCTGTAGTGTGTCTGCGTGTGTAATGCTGCAGGCATGTGAATGAACTCAGGAATGGGGCAATGCACCCTGGGTCCTCCTCTGGAGCTTAAAAACAGATTTAATAAATCCTTTCCAGGTCTGTCATAAGAAGATGGCAAATTTTGCAATTCTCCAAGAGCACGTTTTTATGGAAGTGATCTAAGCTACTGACTGTGTAAGAGGAAACATCTATGAGATAATGAGCTTCATCCTCAATGTTACGTTAACTAAGATCAGAGACTCGCTGCCTCATTCTGGAACTTCCACAAAACACCTGAGATGAGCAAATACAAACCTTCCTCTTTCTGCCCACCCCAAGCACATCACCTAGCCCCAGACACCTCAGTACTGCAGTGCTGCACTATTGTTTTGGTTGCTCTGGTAATCCCAGCCTCAGTTCTAGGTCCTAACAAACCAAGTCTGGGAATTCCTACGGGTTTGGACTTTGCATTTTTCAACTGAAAAGTTCGGCGGATTTGGTGTTTAAATAATTACTGCTTCATTTTGGATATTCTTACTGTAGTTACAGAAGGATTATTTGTAGCCCTAGCAGCCAAATATTTCAGATGGTTTTTTTATTTGCATTCCTCATAAATAAGCAGGCAGAATAAATGTCTGCAATCCAAAATACACAGTGGCCTCATTTTTGAGCCATTAGGTTTCCAGTAGCATTTCAGAAGACTTTTTAAAATGAACTTAGCTATCTTTTCCTCTGGCTTCCACTGGATTTATTCATATTATCTACCTAGAACTCTTACACTGAAGCAGAACAGATAGTTGAGGTCTTGCAGAAATCAATTATTCTGGTGAAAGCCGGATAGCTGTTTTCCTATCTTTTTAATTGTTGCATTAAAAATTGATTAACAACACTTACTGCTGAGTACACTGGAAAAGCCAAACAGCTGTTTATTAATTTATTAAGTTAGAGAAGGCTGCAAAAGGCTGGATCACTTTCTGTGCCTACAAATCTCTCTCATATTTTCCTCCTGTGATGAAGAGAGTTTTCTTTTACCTAAAGTGACCTCATTCTCTTTGTGCAGAGGGGAACACTGACATGAGAGTTGTGGCATCATAGTGCTGAGCTTTTGCATTTTTTACTGGTACTTCACTCCCCAGGCAGAGTTCCACCTTCACAGCCCAAGGGCAAAACTGCCGAGTGACAGAACTGTCCCCCATGTGTTTTCAGGCAATGGCCGAACAGAGCTGCCTTCTCTTGCAACATAAAAGGCATTTCTACATCAGAAACACTTTGGAGATATTTCCACTATGCAACCAAACAGTTTTCTATCCAAATCCTTAAATACCATAATACCCATTACACATCAATGGAAAGAGAATACAAACAAAAATATCAAGGGACAACGAATATGGCTAAACACCACCAATGTGGTGTGGTCAGTGTGGAAAATACAGCTAATGAAGTGAAGGGGGTGGGCAGGGATAGTCCTTGGAGCCACTAAGAGGCAAACACTGATACTTGGAAAAGAGGTTGCTTGAAAACAGGCACCAAAAAAAGAACAGAACATTAAGGAAACAAACGTTCACTTTGAGCTGTGTGACTGAAGGAATCGCACCACAAGGCAACAGATCCAGACTTGCGCTTTAGATTGTTCCTGATGCAGGGATCACACTAAGGACACTTCTCTGTTTCTGGGATTATAATGGAAATAGAATGAAATGGAGGAATTCATGGCAGTACTAGGAAGTACTAGACATTGTACATGGTCTTTGTGGCTGACTCAGTCTGGGTTAGACAGCAGCAAACACAAGCAACTCCTTCCAGCACAAAGACTAAGAACCAAGATCTTTCTCAGGCTTTCTTTTTTTCTCTTAAACACAAGCTAATACATGTTACATCCCTGACCCTGTTTCCATTACCGCTGCAATGCTTTATTTAGCTGAAAAATCAGATGGTGTGGACTGAGCACAGTAAACTACATCCCAAGATTTCCTCTACCCTCTGATTTATATGTGTACACACACATGAATATAAATATGGATATATATGAAGGGAAGCAAGTAGAAGCCACTGTGGAGAGATTACTTAGCTGTGTATTTTCCATTCTGTATTAAATACTTTTTAAAATCTCCAATATTCTGCAAATCTCGCTTCTACCACTAACATTTTACTGTCCTAGAAGCTGTGATTGTTATAACAAAGTTTAGCGGGATATGTCCTCGCTGTCAACCCAACAGTGTCCTGGGAATAAATACAGTCCAATTCTTTGGCTTACCTTCCAATAACTGAAGCTATTTTTCAGCTGCTTATCCTATAGATTTTAGAAACCAAACCAGAACACCAAAACTTTTGATACAAGGTAAAGTGAAATTCTATCTCAGTAACTGAGAATTCAGCTGTAAGATCCGTGCTAGAAAAGTATCACACAGTCCACCTTCAGCATGTACAAACACGGCGAACAGAAACGCCTGACTGGTGCAGCAATTTCTTCTCAACATGAACTCTGTTAGAGAACCAAAGATAGTTCTTGTATCAGTAGATATCCAATAATCTTAATATTTCCTCTCATCCTGTGCCATAACTCACACTACCGTGTGCAGAAATCTCCGCAGACTGCCTTTGCCGTACTAACCCCCAGCCCCTAGATGACCTAGCACAGGAAACTCCCAGTAAAAGCAGCTGTGTGGAAAAAAAAACTTGCCAGGTAAGTCTGTGACAAATCTTCCTTGAAGATGGAAAGGAGCCTAACCTTTTTTTTTTTTCTTCAATGGATTCAGCCAGTTTAAATCTGGTATTTACAGTACTATAAACCAGGTCAGACTTGAATGGGCAATTTTTCTGCCAGACTCTACACCATGTGGGTGGCCAAGATGTAAGTCAACTATTTTTCTGACACACACTATTTATTTTCCAATTAAAGAAAATCTATGTCTGGAGTCTAAATACAGGATTTGTGCACAGTTGTTTATCCTGTAAGGAGAACTCAAGGCATCAGGCTTACGTGAGCTATTTTACTTTATACTATTAGGATAAGCCCAGAGTCACCTATTTATTTTCCTGCATTAATGGGCTTCTTTCTTCTATCTTATGAAGACCATCTATCCACACATGAACTACTGTCTCCCAGGGAGAAACCTATGAATTATAAAGCTATAAAGCAGTCTCAAGTTGTTTATTTTCCCCTCTCCTTCTAGCAAAATGGGTCTTTTGCAATCCTTCTGACCATATGACACCATTGAAGCTTACAGAGTCCTCAGGTCACACATCAGTTTTAAGAAAATACATAAATGATTACATATTTTTGCTTTGAACATCACTTGTATGAAAATCTGCACAATTCCAAACCAAAAAGACTGCTGTTTCTTCCAGCTAAAATTTGGAAGACACAGCTAGATATCTGTTATATACAAGCTACGTAATAACTGTAAATAATTTTTAGAACTATGGATTAGAGCATACCTTAACAGTGGTGTAAGGGGAAAAGGCAAAAAGGACAAAATAGTTTTGTCCCTCATAAGAGAAAGTTTATATGGCTCAAAAGATAAGATATTTACTAAAACAAAAAAAGTCTTTTCAGGGGAAGACACACTTGAAGAAGATAAAAAGCACTTCTCTGGCTGGTTCTTTTTAATAAACAGAGCAGCTGTGTGAAGGGACACACAGGCTGGGACTATCAGACCTCCCTGTGGTAAAAGGAGATTAATGGGCAGCAGATTAATCCTACTCCAAACTTACAACCTAATAAGTCAGTAAGAGCAGGCCTGGGGTGCCACTGTAATTACCTAGCTGTGGGACCTGTGCTGCTGTTACAGAAGAATTAATAGTTTCATACTTGACTTGTTTACTGCAGAAGATGTTTCCTTACACTTCCTATTCCACTCAGATTTCCCAATGAAAAAAAAACAGATTTCATCAAACTAATAATACCCTTTTATGGTGAATGATCTTCACAGGATTTTATTCCCTCATCTGACTTTTACCTGTGGTCTGCTTTAGGTCTGTGATGATCACTTACAGAAAGCAGCAAAATGTAATCACAGCAAATTCTCCAAATCTGTTCTAGCTGGGAGGTTTACGAGGCAAGTTTTACAAGAGAGAGTGAAACACTTCATGGAGCGTGACAGGAAAAATGGACAAGCCTTTTGATAAATGGTCACCTGCACATTGTCTCCTCTCCCTCCTCATTACATCAACTGGTCTCATAAAATTTACTTTTAAAGACAACGTGCAAACTCTCTACAAACTCCTGTATGAGCAGATCCTCCCTCTTCCATTCTCTCTCTATCTCATGCAATCCTTCATCCATTTTCAACTTCTAGTGACCCCCCTGATTCCTCTATTTATAATTCTTTCATTCAAACTTATATAAAGCCTTGGGAGCATGTTAATATACATCTCTGCAACAGTTAAATCAATTTTGGCCATTCACGTCAAAACAAAGTAACTTAAAGCATTATAATGTAAGTTTAAATAGATGAGTTAATGACAAACAGAACAAGAGACAGGCGGAGGCATAAACATCTTCCAGTACGCCACAAGCAGAACCGTGAGATTAGCAAGCAACCCTTGGTCACAATCTGAGAGATTTCCAGTGTCAGAGTGCCTCTTTAGCATTGCAGCCATGACAGAAGCTGTGGGTGTATTTAAATTCCAAGCATTTAACAATGCTATTCCATTAAAGATAGTTGCATCTTCCCTCTTCACGCATATACATAACAAAGTTGCTCAAGAGAATTTCAATACTGGAATCCAACACGCAAAATAAGCTTCTAAATATTGTACCTACAAAATTTCCTGTATTACATACAACTGCCTTTCTCCAGGCCAGTGTGGGAACTAGCCACGAGTCCCTCTTTTCTCTAGAGCAGGTAACTACGTCCCCTTTCGAGGGTGCATGCCTCTGTACTGCCAAAACAGACACTGCAAAATGCCCAGCTTCCTGAACAGAAGCAGCAGGGAGGTTTCCCTGACATATTTCAGCATGAAGTATTTGCTATAATCCAAAATGAAGCCTGTATTTTACCCCCTGTCATTTTAGGATGCTTTATAGCTGGATTTAACCGAAGCTTTCAAATTCCATGTCTCTTGTACTGTAGACTCTCTTTTAACTCACTTCCATGTTGTCATTCTATCTTTCTCTCCACAGTTAAGACAGGTGCAATATTCTTCCCTTTATTTATGTTTCTTTGCTTTTAACATGTCCCCCTGTCAGTCTGTCGTACTGCCATTCATACACTTCTGAGAAGTTAAAATGCTACAAAACTTAAACATTTCCTGCTTTTGTGAGCGAGCCAAAGGATCATGGCTGAAGCACACGGTTTAATGAGGTTGCTCTTAGAAAAAGGTGAAGAGAAACTAACAGATGATTTTAAATGGTTAATGAGATAGGAAAAAGTGTGTACAAAATACTTTCTCGAAGCTTTCAAGTTTGCCCCTGGCAGACAGGGTTGTCATAGAGAAACTTCATGGGCTGGCTGTGTACTAGTTCTGTTTCCATGCCAGTAATTAGATGATGCTTATTTCGTCCTTTCCCCCTCTTTTTCTGTTAGCCACTTCAGCACTATTTTCAGCTATCGGAAATGACACAAAAAGTTAATGCTGAAGTTCTCCTTTTAGCTAAAGTTTGATGGAGAATAAAAGAGCAGACAAGACAGCTCAGAAACCCTCCAGGCACATGTAGCATCCCAAAAACATTTGGTTTCCATCTTCAGCTGCAAATTATAGACAAGACGGATGTGTTTTAAACAAAAAAAGGTCTGTTTGACTTCATTCTTGCAGAAATGCTAATACTGAACCACTGTCAACTGCATGAATCAAGGCAGGGACAGCCAGGAAACAGAATTTCCCTAAGAATACTGAGATCCTGGTAATTAATTCATACAAAAAACCCCTACTATTTGAATATTTTTTTTTCTTGTGTTGCTGTTTAGCAAAAATACTGAGCCTTGGATTTTTGCCTGAACTCTTTGGAGACAAAGCAATGTTTTAATATTCCCCATACAGATGTCTGAAGTAAAGGAGGGAATATTGCTTAGGTGTCCTTTTCTCTTTTAACAGAGCCATAATTCAAGTTCAGATTGTTTTCCAAACAGACTGAAGTCATAATTTGTTAGTGAGTATGAACACACACAAACTGCCGCTTCCCGAAATGGCCAACATTTTGTTTTCTAGGAAACAATACTTGTCAGCATGGAACATATTTATACTTCTCAAACATCCCACAGAAACCTAGTCAGTGTAAGACATACAATTGTTTTGTTTATCAGGATCTAAAAATACTATAAACATTCTTTTTTTGAAAAAGATGCTTTCTTACAACCCCTAAGCTTGACAGTTCAAACTTATTAGTTCTCTTCCCAAAAACTTAGTAGGCTTTAGTTTTTTTTCATAATCGCAAAATAATACAAGCTGTACGTAACAGATTTTTTTGGGGTGGGTTATTATTTATTCTAGAGTATGTGTCCCACATATTCTACAGGTACTTCATGCCAATTTAGGAAAGAACCCTGCTGTAACTCACATTCCAACCAAAATCAGTCTCCTGATATTTAATGAAAATCTGAATCGCAGTAAAAGGAAGGATGAAGCAACAGTGAAACAGCACAGATGAAATTTTCAAGATGCTAAACTAAGTAAGTATAAAACCAGCTGAAATAAAATTTACACAGTTAAATCATACAGCTCAAGTTAAATTATGCAGCTTGTTTTGGCAATTTTACCTGCATTTCAAATGGTATTAGACCTTTTGAGATCACACTGTTTTACACAGCTGGACCTTCAGAGGAGAAGATGGTAATTATACTGATGTAATACATCGTATTTTGCCTTCAGGGGCTTTTGGAATTGTATCTTAAAGGTGTCTATTTTATGTAATGTATGAATTTATATCCCAGGGCCTCCATTTACAAGACAACACTAGATTCTAGTTAGGATTCAAAATGATACTGAATCTCTAGCATTCTTGTAATTAACAGAATATTTGAAAGCTTAAATCTCCTTAAGGTAGTCTTTAAAGGGTGAGACAGGAAAAGTATTTTATCGGTTTTACATCTGGAAAGGATGAAGCAACAACTATTTGCAACTTTTGTTCATATGGGATTTTAGAGTCTTTGGCAAGAGTTGAAGATTAGTCACAAAATACCTGAAGGATGTTTGAGGAAAAGTATAATGTAGAGTTCATCTAGCCACTTTTTACTGTTATTAATTCAGAATAAAATGAAAACTGTTATGAATTACCTACTGCAAATTTTATGAATTTATTTCCTGAAAGTCCAGCAGCATAATCCCTTGATCAGCACTTCAGAGAAGCGAGATGTTTTAACTCCTTCTGCAGCCTCTTGCCAATGACTCACTATGAACCATTAAGATACCATTTAAGCTTCAGTTCTGACCAAGACGGATAGACTTGGGCTCTCACTTCTGGAAAAACTAGGAAGTTAAAATGGCAATCATAATGGGCCTGAACAACTGCATAAAAGTAGTGCTTTAATCATTACAGGTAACACAAATTTCATCAGAAATTAGCTAAAAGCTAGACATCTACTCTCACTTAGGATGATGCAAGTCACTTTCTGAAGCTATTTATCTTCACTGGTTATTGAGAAAAATTTCTGAATACTTCAGATAACATGTCAGGGTTAGTGGCTGAAGTTTGATTACTCCGTATAAGGTATTAAGGATCAGACTTTGACTGCATTTTACCAGTAGCTTTCTGTGGTCCATTTGCAAAATGAGTCATACTTGGCACGTGCAATTGCATCTAGCACGTAAGCTTGCTAAATGTGTCTGGTATAGTGTCCAGTAATTAATGGGTTAATGCTCAATGAAGTATTTCAATATCAAACCAAAGCATACTGGAATATGTGCAATTGTAACCTTGACAGAAGCAAAACAGTATCATGGCCTGCAACACTGCCAAAGCAAACGTTATGGAAAGGTCAGCTGGAAGGAATGCCAAGATCCAGTTAATTAGAACCACACTGACAGTGCTAGCAGAGCGGGAGTGACGAGTGTCCTTACTGAAGGAGAGGTAAGCTTTAGCCCTTCAGCAGAGAAATGGCAAAAAAGCACCAATATTATTTTTCTCTTGCCCTTTTTATCATCTCTGTGGCGACATACTCAAACTAGCAATGTGTTTGCTGAACAGGATGTGAAGTACTGAATGAGTCACCTACAGAAGTAGGTGGCAAATGTAGCCCAAAACTAGAGAGGTGTTCTATCTTAATACCAACCTCCACTTTGGCTTGGCACAAAAGGTTAGAATACAAAACAGAACTAAAAAACCCAGCACCTAAGATGGTGAGACACTTGCTACAGAAACACCTCAAAAACCTACCAGAGAGGCTGCCATCTCTTCCCTTGGAACTTATTTTCTAATTCTTATTATTTTTTTGCAGACAGAAAAGTGAAGCAGGTGCTGGTACCTTAGTGGAGTTAACAGAGTGCTCTGCAAAATACTAACAAAAGAGCATTTTCATACCCAAAGCCATGTGCACACTGCACTGCATGACCAAGATAACTCGATACATTTAATGGATAACTCTGTCCTCTTTGAATGAAGTGATTGATTGGAGACACACAGCGGTTAATCATCTTCCTTCACAGTTCACCCCGTGCCATGTGATGGCAGTGAAAGGGGGATGACATTGGAATATTAAGTGGGAAATTCAGGTTCAATTCTTGTGTTGTATATTTAGTGTGTACAAGTGTCTCCCGTGTCTATTCAGTAATTTCAACTATGGGTATACAAATTTCTTCTTTTTTTTTTTTTTTTTACATGTGTGTGGTCTGAGAACTACAACATTAATCACATTTATATATATAGATGTCATTTTGTCTTCCCATCCATATTTTTAAGAAAAGAAAACACATTCGGTAATAAAATGAATGTTCTGTGTCTCTTGATAAGAAACAGCCATTTGACATTAGCTCTAAAGACTTTATCTAACAAAAGGTTATTACACAAAAGAAAATGCTGTAAGTGTAAGGTATTTAACCTCTCAGACAAGTCTGTCCTCAGAAATATCTGCCATTGCCAAATGTAAGTAACCTCCTCATTTACAATTGATTGTGAATGGAATGAGATAGCCATGTACAATAACTTCTACTGGCCTGTCCTCCACACACCCCACCCTGTTTTTTAAACAATCAAACTGTTCAAGATGGAGTAATGCTAAAACTACCCCTCATCATTCAAACCAGGCTAATCACCTTCCAGTAAGGATCTGTCCAGGATCCACTTAGGAAATGGGCAAATATTATATACATATGAATAATCCTGCACAAGGTAGTTTAGTACTATACCACCCAAATAAAGTTACTCTACTGACTTGGCTACCTATCGTTAGTGACACAGTAGCAGGTCATAAACAGTTCTTTAGTGTGTCTAACCCTAGTCACCAGCAATCAGGAACATGAGTGCCTGTGTTGCCCTACGCAGACGTTGCATGCTCTAAAGAGTAAAGCAGCATTTTAAATGAAGCAAAACATTATGCAGAATATTAAGAATTTCCCCAATTTATATTCACTTTGGGGACAAAATAACTTATGAGAATTTTGTGACATTATATTAGAAGCAGCAAGGGGGCATATGAAAGAGAAGAAAGTGGGTTTGTATAGACATTACCCACTCTTACCAGCTCACCTTCTTCTGATTAGCTGGTGACAAGCTTCTGTAGAGCTTCTTGCCTTGCTTGCCAGCATTCCAAATGGTGAATGATGTCCAGGAGCTCAGCACTCTGTCTTCCAGAAACCTGACCCGAAGATTCCAGATGGTTCCCCTAAGGGAGTTAGAAGAAGGGAGGATTTTGACACCTAAAAGTTTTAGCATTATTATATATCTATATGCATATGTACACACTCACATACACATAAACCTGACCAAACTGCTTCCCACACACACACACAATAGAAAAAAAACCACACCAAAACGTTACACTAGAAATTTGAAGGGAAATTTAAACTGTTGCTAGATAAAAAGAAACTCTGTGAAATTTCTCAGACAAAAGTCATTAGAACAGATTTGAAGCTGTAGCTAAACCACTGTTATTTTCAATAATAGAAATTCAAAGCAAGCAATTCAATACCGGCAATTCCAACTCCCACCAATGCAGTGTCTGCCCAGAGCTGTACTCACCGTACGAACTGTTCTATAACCCTCCGTACTCCAGTTGACCCAAATATATAGCCCAATGCTACAATGGAAGTCCATTTACACACATTGTGGTATTTGGCTCAAGTCTTCAACATGCCAGTTTTCAAAGCTCTGGATCAGCAGAGCGCCGTACAGCAACGAAAAATCACTGAACTGCAAAGTCACACGCAACGCCGAAACTACCGCCTGTTACACACGACTCGCAAATGCACGCACACACGCTTTAGACCAAGTAAGAGCAATTTCATTTTAAACGTTCTGAAATATTACTCAGTGGCGAGACGAATATGACTGTGCCTTTATTTGAAGATGAGTTATATAAGAAATAGTACTTCTAGAAACAAAGAGCAGTAGGAATCTTTTTTTTTTTAAGAAGCAGTGGTATGCTTCATAAAAATCCTTGAAACGTGGTTTAGAAATAAAGCAGGCTGGCAGATGTCTGTGTCCAATTACACCTCTGTGTCTTCACGTTTGTAATAAGTTCCACAATATAATTGAGGCCAAGGGGTCGAGGTAAACAACTGTGAGACTAATACCAGATGATGGACCACATGGCTTTGGAACCTGTGACAAGGGAACACCTAACACTGAAGACCCACTGAAATCTTCAACAAATTCAAGACAGGTTCTGAAAAAGAGGAGTCAGCTTCAAGGAAAGCATTTTGATCACGGGCCATTCCTCCCAGCTGTCAAATTCGCTAGGACAACTAAAACTTTTTTTTTCACACAGGCATGTGTAGACATGCATGCCACATTTCCTATCAGGTATGCTTTTAAAAGAGCAGTTCCCACACTATAATGTAATATTTAAGACAACATCATTTACGATGGTTTAAAGAAAACCACCTGTTGTTAAGAACATCTGTTTCATGTCCAGGCTTTATTTAATATTCATTAACTAGGAACCTCTCTCATATCTAATAAACTGTTTTCTCAATACAATAAATCGATTTCCACAATTTATTGCTTGATGGATGAATCTTCCTAGTCTACATCTCTTGAACAAGGCACACTGAGTTAAAAATGTCTTTCACAGGAAACTGATAAACACCTAATTATCAAATTTGCCCTTTCCGTAACAGATTACCAAATTTCACAAAGCCATGTAACAGATACAAATCTACCATTCCAAATTATTCTTGTGAAGTGTACCTCTGAGGTACATATATAACATTTGAGGTTACTGAGGTTAACATGTAACCTAATTTGCTCCCAAAAGTTTGCTAGCAAACATTTCTAATATTTTTATTATATGAATTTTGTGGGTTTATTTGCATTGTTTCTTCACAGCCCTCAGTTATGGTTTGAAAAAACACATAAACCTCATGCCACTAAGACATATGCATTCTAGCTGGGATTTTTCGTTAGCTCCAGAGCCCACTTCACTTCAGCATGCGATTTTTGAGCGCAGCCAAATCCTGCTTAGCACTTCATCATTGATTGTGAAGTGATAACTCGGAAAGAATTTCACATACAAATAAATGTACCCAAGAAGAACAGCTATGCTGTATAAAGTTTCCACACTGTTTTGAAAATTATGTCCATGCACCAGCACGTCAACTAACGGAGAAAAAAAAAAAAATCTTGGATTTGATTGCAAATCTCTTCTAATGCAACCACAAACTGTATTCCTGCTGCAAAGCTTTAGCTGCTGCTGGCATCCTTTGACACTTGCCTTTTTCCATGTTCATTAGAACATACTATATTCCCAGAAGGAAAGTTAAAGGAATGAAATACGAAGGTCGAGTATTTTTCCAGGATCATTTTACTGGAAATTTTAGAGCTTCTGCTAGCTTCTAAAAAGGAAGATTATTGCTTCACATGTAAATGGAAAGGTTTTAGAACTGATTTTACTTTGAAATGTGACTTCAGAGGGATAAAACTGTATTACATTCCAGAGGTACTTCAGAATCTGTTCTGTTAACTAGAGTGACACAGGCAAGTTTCTTTTCCACTTGAGTTTGCAAAGTTAAGAAAGCTAAAGAAAAAAGAGGCAACCTTACAAGGCATCAAAAGAATTATCAACTAACTTCCAGTTGTTAGGCAAACACTGGAATCTATGTCCAGACACAGTGAAAATGTTTCAAATTTTCACGGAGATGTTGTCCCTGTATGCTCAGTATTGGGTGGGCTCTTCCAGACTGTACGCACTCGCTGTTGAGGTGATGGGTGCCTATGTTCCACAGAAGTCCCTGTAGCAATAAACTTCAAGCTGACCAAATCTTGTTGATAAGCACCCACAAAGATTTCAGACTGAAGCAGATTTACCAACCCAATCTTAGCTATGAATGTTATATCGAGAAATGTAAAGTGGGAAAGTATGTAAGGGAACTGTACTCGGAAATAAACGGAAATGTAAGGTATTAAACTCCAAATTAATTGAATCGCTGTTTAAATACAGAAAGCTTCATTTAAGCACCAATAAATGCTTTTCTTAAATACCTGGTTTGGGTTGTGAAAATGAAGCCAATATCCCCAGCACTTGTGATGGTTTTTTTTGCTTGCATCATTATGAAGCATTCTTATGAAAACACAAATTTAAAATTTAAAACAAATTTTAAAATCACCCCCCTATCTTGTGTGGGTCCTTTCTAAAGAAAATTTTAAGTTATAAACAACGCTTTGCAGTTGTGAGGTAACCCTGAAATAGTTTGAACAGTGCAAGCCGAGATCATCAGATAAATAAAGAATTGAGGGGAGAATTTGTGAGTGAGCTGCCGAGTGCCAATCACAGACAACCTCTGCGAACACATGCTCTGCACAAACAATCTGTCTCACACGCTGATGCAATAGCGTGGTTTACAGAGCAACAAAAGAGTTTCAGTTAGCCCCTTCAGGTTTCCACTTCACCTAATTTGACACATTTTTTTGATGTTTCCAGAATAGATAACTGGGATTCCTGCCTTGAGGGATAAGGGAATGCCATTTTCCCATCCTTTCAGAGCCAGTGCAGGTGCAACAGACGGGAATTGTAGTAACGTGCAGAGGATGATTAAAGAAAATGCCTGAAACGATCTAGAAGTTGTTCAAACCACTACTCGGAGACGATTCTCACAGCTATTTTCAGATTTTGCATTATTACATATTCATAGCCACCAGCGAAAACTAGGAGGTGTTATTACTCTGCATCAAGGCTGTTTTCCTACCCATGTCAGAAAGGACCAAAGCCATTTCCTAGTAGCCTTCAGCATCACTTCCTAGCCTATATTCAGGTAGCAAGATTCTCCTCATCCAGAAGTAGGGATACAAATTCTTCTGACTGTAGAAGTTTGTTCCTGTATCCTAATAATCCTCTTTGACCCAAATTCTTGAGGTATACTGTTTTCCCCAGTTCTTTCATTTTCTTATCACTTCTTTACTTTACAAAAGAAATGTTAGAAGTATACATTTTTCTACTTGGAAAATCATTTTTGAGGCTTACATAATTTTCCTAAGATCTCACTTGCCAAGGCCTCTCAATACTCACCAGTTAACAAAGTCTGGAAGGAAGAAGAGGAGCCAAAATTCTGCAGGAGTGAAATGAGGGTATTCATGGAGCGGGTGAGAATGACTACGAAGTGTGTTCCTCAGTCCTGAGTAGCTATTACCATACCAGCCACCCAAGGAATATAACAATGCAGCTCTGTTAGAATGTGTGGCGACCCTCTGACTGAATACAGGAGTCAAGAAACATCTGCTCTACTCCTATTTTGAAATGAAAGATAATGTGACAATAAAAGCTGTATGATTTAATGCCTGAGCTCAGTTAAACCTCGCCATATTGTTTGACTGCCTTTCCCCTCCTTCCCCCAGTGAGGCTACATAAGTGAATCAACAGCGCAAGGACAGATGTACAAGTACTTGAGAAATGCACAAATACAAGCCCAGGATCCTAAGCAGTACTGGAATTTTCGGCATTGATTACCATCCACAGTAATACTATAAATCTATACATCTGACATCTTCTATAGATGCTGGTCCCGCACGCTACTCAGGTAACACCAGGCAGGAAGAGAAGCTGCTCAAACAAACAGCCTCTGCCAGTGGTTTTTTATTCATGGCAGGATAAGAAAGTCTGGTATTACAGGAGAATCTCACCTGATAGATAATCCAGAGATGGAAGAACAGAGAACTTTTTAATCCCAGTGAAAGCTTAAAGAGCAGATTCTTTATAGGTAGCTTTGCATGCAGAATTCAAGGTTCTAATCCACAGGAAATTCAGAAATGAATCTTGTTTGAACCTTGACCATACTGGTGAATAAACTGATTTTTTTTTTTTTTTTGTTATTGCTGTTCTGCTGAACTTCATGTGAACTTATTAATTGCTGGACTATATCGTCCCACTGAGTTATTACATTTACACTGTTAATAGGTTCTATTAATGTCCGAGTTCATCTTCAGGTCATGGGTCATTAACTGAGGCATGGTTTGCATTGTGGCCTATTTTTCATGAAAGGCTTATTAAGACAGACAGAGACTATCAATGTTAATGCCATTTACTTTTCAAGAATCTAATGAGGTCATTAGTTTCCATGTTTAATTGAAGTGCCAAATGCAAGCACAGAAGATAAAAATGCGGTTGACCTCATCTTTAATGCAGTCGCGCAGGACTCTGTTACGCTATTCCTCCCTGCCGCCTATTTTTGGATGCCTATGTTTTTGCAGGAAATGAAGCCGGCATTCCTGCGCTCAGCAGCCATAGGAGCCCTGTGCCTCAGAGCACCTCGAAAACAACCGAGTGTGTGTTGCAGACTAAGTGCCTGTTCTTCGTCGCTCAGATGACACTGGAAGATTCTAGTGCCTACAACCAGATGGTTTCGATAGATTATGTCACTTTGGTCATTTCTGCGGAGCAAGCTCTTACAATATTATACTCATGCTCAATACACAGCACATGAAATTACTGTAAGCTTTGCAAGTACTCTTCACATTTTCTGCACAAAAGGGAATCGCCTGCATCTCAGACAGAAGGTATAAACCTTATTTTCTGTGTATATTAAATTTCTCTTGATCAAAAGCTTGTAAAGTGCTACAAAGATTAACTACCTGCCTCAACTGCCTGCCTTCACGAGCAGCACTACCTAAGGAGAAGTACAGTGTTTTATTGCTCATCTTGTTTCAAGCTGACTCTTACCTTGCCATGAGGTACGTTGTTTTTATATACAGCTCATTCCTCTCCCCTTTGGCAAGATAAAAATCTATGAATTTTACAATGCTTTTGTTATACACCAGACTTCCTCGCTACAGTTCATCTCACTAGAAAGCCAGCTCTGATACTGTATCAAATCAGCATAAGGTAGCTCCCTTGTACAAAGTGCACACAGCCCTAGGACACAAGCTGTGATGTGAGGTAAAGTGATTTAGATCTAAAAGATACAATATGTAATACTTTGTGTTGCCAATCCCTGGCTGAAGCTTCTCAAAACTTCTATTGCTCGTTCACATTTAGCAGGCATCCATCAGAGACTTGTGATGAAAAGACAATGAGAACATTTACATTTCTATATGCACCTAATGAAATCTAAACATAGACACTGTACTCCAGCCTGAGTCTGTCGCACCCCCAAACCATCTAATAATTCAGCCTGATGCCTCCAGGGTAAGGGAGAATGCAAGTAAGATTTTGTTTCCTGCTTCACAGATTCTTTCACCTCTAAATATTTCTTCCAGAAGGATACTAATCATAGGACCTAAAAATCATTAGTGTTTACAATTATACATGCTAAATAAAAAGAACTAAATGTCGCTTGCCAAGTAGTTTTAGATATATTTCAGTAAGACTGAAAATGCAAAATCAGCATTTTTTTCCCCAAATGATAACAAAAGACACTCATACAAACGAAAACCAGCCTAAAAACTAAAATCATAATAGGCTACAAGTGACTGTTGTCTTTGCTGAAAAGACTGAATTATGCACTTGCATAAACTATTAACCAGCCCTATTTTTTTAAGGCTGAAACTAGGCATAAACTGTTTAAATAAAAAACTTCTTAAAAAATCCAACTTTTCTACAAGCATCATTTTGATTTCAGACAGGACATTAATCTGGTAGGTGCGTTACTAACTCCAAATCCAGGTGTAGGCTAACTCTGAAACTTCAAAGATAACATGGACCAATGGCTTTGGGCAGAATACCACAGGAAACTGCTCAAACAACACACACAGTGAAGAAAACCAACCAACCAAAACCCAAACAATCTTCTAGAAACGGTAGACCATGTGTTAAATAAGGGGGGGTGACCAAAAGGCAAATTAGGAAAGACCCAATTTAGATTATAAACATAAAGCTTTTTGTGATGAGGCCATTTAACGTCTTTCTGCTCAACGCACACCTCAGTCTTCAGAGAGAAATGCTGTCCAGGCCTTCACAACTTGGGCAACCACCAGGGGAACGAGCCAGTAAGAAACGTTACACAACCTCATATTTGAAAGTTCTCACAAAGTGTTACTAACAGTAGTACCAGCAAAGAGCCAACAGGAAGAACAGCCAGTCTGACTTCTTAGAATGAGACAAGAAAGGCGCCACTTTGGACATGCGACCGGCACATCTGAAACAGCTTATGGTATTTCCACATTCTCACAGCGTGTTGTAATTCAGGGTGCTTGTGCCACACAACCTTGCAAGACTGAATAAGCAACAGCTTGCAGCAAATTCAAAACAAACTCATTTCCAAGAATAAGCTGTTTTCCCACAGCTACAAGCTCCAGGCTTCCAAGAGTTCTAGCAGCCCATGATGCGTGGCTGAGAACTGTGCAATTAACTGCCAAAAATGATCGCACGCTAGAAGAGGAAAAAAAAAACCCCTTGCATTTAAACACCAATAAAAAAAGAAAATAATTTACCTCATGATTGTTTGTAAATTTCAAAATCTTCTGTTTGATTGGAATGACTGGTTCAGAGTTAAATGATTTTAAATACATGTGCATACATATATGTATGTATTTATGAAGACCTATAATAACATTAATCACAATGATATACAACTAAAAGGCACATAAAAATGTTTAGTTTTACTAGTCAGTTCTACAAAGCCATACAGAGAGGATTGTCTGAAGAGTGTATTTATACCATTAACCTGCAAGAAAACAGTTTACTTAATTACCACTGTGATTCTGGTGTGGGACTCCTAAAGGACAATAAAATGCACATAACTTTTCATTAACTTCAATGCATAAGAGAAAGAAACAACTTTGTCTCAGCTTACAAGACATCTGATCAAGAAGAACTCCTTTGTGGGGTAAAAGGAGCATGTAGAGGAATCAGCAATTGACAGTTTAAGGGCAGAGGAGCACTGTAAAAGCAGTAAGCAACAGCTTACAAGGAAGTACCTGGGTTAATTAACCCTAAATATCCTCAGGTATGTTTTAAACCTCATTATCTGATTTAGACCTTTAAAAATAGGAAAATGATATATGTAAATGCAGCACATTATCAGATGAAAGGGTTAGGTTCTACTATTTCTTTCCAAACATTTTTTTAACCACCTTTATAACCTTTTTACCAGCTTTATTCACTTTTTTTTTAAATTGAGACAGTTCATTTTGAAATTAAGCTTTACTTAAAAAAAAAAAGTTTTTACATTATAGTTCACATGGCAAAAATTATTAGAATCAAAACCTCGCCTATTAAAAATCCTAATTAAAAACCCCAATAAAATTTTACCACTAGGATGTATTTCAAACACGTTGCAATCGTGTTCAAAGTATTGAACCAAGTTTCTGCTTCACTGCTCACTTTTGCCATGTTCAGCAGATGAGGTACACAATCATACAAAGGATTTGTAACCTGCTTTGAGGGTAAGAAATTCAGATGCTTGAGATAACCAGGGAGGTTATTCAGGCAGATTATGAGATCTCACGTGATCTGTCACAGTCTCAGCTGAAGGAATGGTAACTGGAAGTTGAGAAAGCAGCACGGCTGTAATGCAGCCCCCAAAAGGTTCACTGCTCTTACAGTACCTGTTGTGAAATCTTCTCAAAAATAGTTACAAAGATGAAACAATTGCTTAGATTATCTGCCAAATGTTAAAGTGCCCCCAGCCCATCCCTGCCTCAGTAAACCATTACAGAATCACAGAATGCCTTTGGTTGGAAAAGGCCTTCAAGATCATTGAGTCCAACCTTCAACCCAACACCGCAAGCTCACCAGTAAACCATGTCCCTAAGCACCAGGTCCACACGCCATTTAAATGCCTCCAGGGATGACAACTCCACCACTGCCCTGCCAGACCATTAATTATTTTGCTGTGTGATATCTTGATGAGATTAAGCATTTTTGCTGCCAGTCATCCAAGATGAAGCTGATTTTTAAGTTCTACCAAAACATGCAACTTACTCAAGCACAGAATGAGTTGCGGCCTGTGGATGGTAACGGTACAGCAGGAGGCAATGGTTCACTCGAATGACTTCACCACCCTTTTGGATATGTTTATAAAAAAACAACAAATCTTCTGGAACACCCTGGAAGAGAAACAGTTATTACATTATCAGGAAGTGACCAGTATTCAGTGTTACACCTGAAGACACATTTTATTTTTCTGCCAAATGAGTAAGGTTTAAACATCATTTTATTCATATTATTTCTGCATGTCTCCATGAAGTTATCTAATGGGTCATTAAATAAATTTCTACCTATCTGTAGAAAAGATAAAGCTATTAAAAAAGCAAGCAGTGCTATTTAAAAATGAAGTACAGCTAACCACAGTTTTTGGTTGGGAAAACCAAATATCATCTCATTTTGACAGGGATACACAGCTTGGCACAGGTTAGTCCCAAAAGAGAGAAACCCAGCTGCTGAGCAGCTCGTGAAGTGTCACATAACCAAACAGGTTACTGAAAGGGATCAGTGACTTCAGAAGAGTGGGGTTTAATTTTACTAGAATTATCGTTCTTTCTTTGGTTGCCATACAAAGACACATACTGGTCACTACTTAGGAAAGGTGAATCAAGCCCCATAATAAGAGACCCTAATAAAAAACCGCCTCAGAATAACAACACAAAACTTTATTTCCGTGGTACATTCCTCCTAATGGGATTGCAAGCAACACTGCTGAAACACTTAAAGAAAAATACCCAGAACTGTGGAACTATCAGGGTCTAGGAAACATTAGAGATTTCATGGCGCACCATTTCCTACCTAAAAATTAGAAACAATTCATGCCAAAGGTACAGTGTCAGTAGGGCAATCCTGTGGCACACAGCAGTCACTTTCACGTCACCACAAACAAAAGCATAAACCCACCTTTAAGGATACAGCTCTATACTGAAAGTTAAAAAGTAGCATCTATGTACATTTTGCAATGGTGCAACTTCTTGAAAACCTCAAGTATTCTGTAACAGCACAGAAAAATAATAACAGCACAAGTTAAAAAAAAAAATAAAATAAAAAATTTCCCCATTACCACAACTTCTGAGTGTCTTCCAGACTTAAGAAAATGAGATTCTCTAATTTAACTGCTGGACACAAAATCTCTCTGTGGTTTCTTCTGGCCTTCTTGTCACAAGATCAATACAGTTCAGTGACTGTTTCTCATACCCTCCAGACTGAGCAGCCAAGGGGGTGTGAGGAGGGGAAATGAGACAAAAAAAAGCTTTGCGTCCTGGAAAACAAATCCAAACGACTCAACTGAACACATGTATCTTGGTAGACAACAGAACCAAATCAAGGCCTGTACTCTGCAGCTCCAGACTTCACTAGATGATGGATTGACTTCAGACACTGAACCGGGGTCACACTCACAGATTCTGAACAAACTGGGTTCTGATCTGTCTGCTTGGTAAAGGAAAATTATCTGTAGCTATTGTTTGTCTTTGAATACAGACTTCTAGATTAAGAACTGCGATGCAGAAGAAAACTTTTAGAGAACTTCATACAATTTATGCTTTATATGGACCTACTTTGCAAGCCACAAAAGAAATGTGGGGGAAGTTGGGAGCAGCAGACAGCAAACCACAGCCATGAGGAATCTAAGAAAAACAGAAATTCTTTCAATTTATCTTGTAGCCCTTTCTATCTTTTTCTTATTCTGGACTTTAATGGAAATACTGAGCGTCAGCAGCAAAGTTTAAACCTTTTTCTCTTTTCGAGTCACACACTAGACTGTGCCAGGAAGAGCACACATTTTTAGCACATATCAGCTTACTGCAGTAGTCATATTTTGATTCCGATATATGATTACATCACATACGTATCTGCAATTCATTTTCTTTTGGATAAGCATTCACATTATTCAAGATAACCATTAATATGTACGTTGAAAAAAAGAGAGTTACTGCAAAAGTAAAAGGCTCTTTTGAAATGCCGTGGAGTTCTGAGTGCTCTTTGACAGAAATACTTTGAAATAAAGTACCCTCAGCCCTAGGAAAGGGCAGGTGCCTCGTACAGCTCAGCAGTGGCCTCTCCCATGACAAAGGCATAGCACTGCCCTGTGTTTTTCAGGGAAGGAAAGATGTTGACTGTGTTACAGATCCTGCAGGGATGGGACTTCCTACGGCTCCTGACCGTGCTAAGTTTGTTGCAATACAAGAGTCTCTTCCCAATTGAGATGTATTATTGGATCCAGATGGCAATTTCAACACCAGGAATCTTTGTCAAGCAACGCAGCATTCAGAGAAAAAGCTGTTTAACCACTAAAGGGATATTCTAATGTATTTTTGGAAACTTAATACTAGCTAAAAGTATCGATTCACAATCCAGCATTTCGGCAATAGGCTACCATATAAATAGTTTTCAGCATTAATAAATACAATTAAATTGCACAGTTTACATGTAGTAACATATATACAGAATTTTCCACACAATAAGGAAAACCCAACCCAATATGCTCTGCTGCACTAAGGGAAAAATGAATTGGTTAGCACTTAACAGCCTACAAAGTTATGTTAGAGCTTTGCAGCATGTGCTACAGTCTCCTCTGCACCAAAGAATATTTTGACACCTCCTCAGTTTGTGCTTTGTGTGACCTTTTATCACAAAAATAGATCACAACTGAGCTCCAGACACTTTGTCCCAAGCCACAGTTTGTGTTCAGAAGGGCCCTTGGCTTATAATATGCTATTCCATCTGGGGCTCATTAAGAATAATTTCTCTATGTTTACATTTTGAGATTAGTTTAGAACTAATCTAAAACTTAAAGTTTAGTTTAAGGCTGTCACTTTATTTTTAGTTTTCAGACACTTAAAAAGGAAGGTTAAATAAAGCGGTGACAGGAAATTTGGGACCAAGTTATGGAAAAACTCTAGAGAAAGAAACAAGTGTGGCATGTTACAGTTGTGATGTCAAGATTAATACTGCTTGAATAAAGGCAAGACTCTACAATTGGCCTGGAGTGGAGTCTGCAGGTTAGCAATGCTCTGTACAGTTCTTACTGTACTCAACATTTCTTAGGGCATTTATCTAAAGCTACAAGCAAGGCTGTTTTAGCTTAGTGCCCTTACACACAAGTGACTAGAACAAAAGGATAACGTGGAAACAGGTAAATAATGTGCCTTCCCTATGACCTCCATTGGGACACTAACAGTAAATAAAATCTGTTGTTGACTCGAGGAATACATTTTGGTGGAAATACACAAGGTCAGTCGGATACAGTTGCAAAATGCTGGCTTATGTGCAAACTGAAATGAACTGTCAAACAAATGATTCTGCTTAGCTAGTAAGACACCACGTCTACCACTGCACATGGCTTTGTAAGTTCCTTACTATAACAGATGAGATAGCTTCAAAATCTGCTTTTCATATCATAGAAGACCATGTACATTTTTTCCTCGGTGTAACTTTTTGTGACAGTTTTGGACGCAGTTATGTCTTTTCAACAATGGTGTTAGCTGTTAGAAGACACCAAGAAGGACAGAAACACCACCAGTCGTGGATAACATCACACTTATTTTCAAGTGCGAGTTCAAAGGTTTACTAAAGGTTTACTAAAGGTTTACTAAAGTCCTGCTACTTCTTTCAATAAGGAACTACTGCATGCTTTATCTGAATTGGTTCTATAATAGGAAGATCACTTCCCTTTAGTTTCCTAAAAAAATAAAACAGAAATACCACTCATGTGACTCTCCTCCTAGCAATTGATACTATTAAAAATGTTTATAGGCATGTGACCATTTCTATTGTATTATCTTCATCTCAGCACACCATTAGAGCTGGCTAAAATCAACTGCTTTTAAGTACTTCTGCTTTAATTATCATATCTCAGAGGCTGTATAAGTAACATCTCTACCGTTTTATTTAATGAGTGCATAAAGCAAACCTGTCAGGTTCTTAGCCACCATTTATGAAGCTACCATTTAGCATTTTGCTTGGACATTGTCACATTGATTAGATAAAAGAAATCTATTTCCAACAACTGCAGATCTTGACCAGAAAGAACTTTATTTCTCAAAACATTTTGTAAATATTTTTTAACAATCTGTTTCTCATAAAACCTGGATGGACAGAGAGACACATGCCTACCTACCTGCAATAAAAAAAAAAGATTACATCATAGCTTATGTATTTATATTCTGTCAGTCCACCCATACTATTAACATAAACATCAAATCACAATTTCTTCCATGGAAGAATTATCTTCCATTTGTTCTAAGCACTGAAATATGAAGAACAGGTGTTTGGATTTAATTCCAAATGAGAAATGCAGCTTTTTGGCACAGCAACAGTTTAGCAAATGGAAAAGGCTAAAACATGGAGATTTGTTGGCCCATTTCTGTGTTTACTTGCAGCAATATGACACTTACAGGTCATGCTGTTAAATACTAACCCAAAAACAGAGATGGAAGTGATCAAATTAACATAGTCAGATCACGGGTCAAGTCAGAACATACATACACACGGATAAGATCCATAAGAGTACTCAGTACTAGTTTATAACAGCTCTCTTGATACACAGGGAGAAATCTTTCTTTGCCTCTAAGGAATTCTTTTCAAAGGAAAATGAATGAGTCAGATCAATGCTAAATACTTTACAGCGCTAAAAGCTGAAAGATTTAGGAGTTGATTTTGTGTCCTCTAAAACTACATAGGACAAAGGTTTGACTTCACTGCTTATGCTCATTGCTTTGTTCAGATCTGTCGTCACCCTTGTTTGTAGGGTATTCTTTTGAAGGTCCTCCCTATCAGCCAGGGTTTGAGTTTTGACACATTGGACACTTCACAATAGGGACAAACAAGAAGTTTAACTTCTCCCTAATAATTATTAAAACTAGGACATATCATGCATTGTGTCTGAAAAATCATTCGGATTAAGACTGTCAGCATATTACATCTGAATAACCAGTGGCATAGTTCCTACACAATTATATATAAAGCAAAACAACAAGGAAAAAAAAACCCAACCCTCACTAAAAAACAGAACAAAGAGGAAAAAAACCCAAAACTAAAAGCAAAAAGCAGAGAACAATAGTCTGTTTAACTTAACCTTTTGAACTTTATCATTAGGCTTGCTGTTCTATTGTTGTCACTATGTTTTAGCTTGCTTGCTTGCTTTTTTGAGCTTACTAACAATGCTCAAGAAGTTAAATCAGACATTCTTCAGAGAATGAAAATACAATGATAAGGTATAATAACAAAAAAGAAATAAAGAGCATGGGTCAGTGAACGTAGATTGTATTGGGAGCCAGGCACCATTCCCAGCTCTTCCACTCACCCACCATGTAATTAAGGGTGAATCTTTTCACCACTCTAAATTGTATTCTCTGTCTGCTGTCTCCTTAAATTACTATTTTTATGGCAGCCCAGAGAATAATATTTGTATATCCTCATACATACACATGTGTGTATATGTCTGTGTGTATATATACACACTTCACGGCACATTTAGAGTCTATAAAAAGAATAATAAGCATAAGATGTTGTAGTTTAAATAATAGGAAATAGTCTTAGCAGATTTTTCTTTTAGAATACTATTAAAAGAAGGCTGTCCAAAACAAATTCAGAACCCATTCTAGCCCTAAAATCTCACCAGATCCAATGGAGGCAAATCCCCTCGGTCCAAATGACACGTAATGAATCCAAACCCATCTGAATTAGATCTATTTGCCAAAATATTTCTAGTAGTACCACAATAAATACCACCAATAGACATCTGTGGATTTCATTCCATAAACATGCTGATGTCCTAAAGCAACCAAACTGAACTCATACAGGAAATCTATAAAGAAAAAGAACATCTAACTGTCAGTGGAGGAACACTTCTCTGATAATGGTGGTTTAATTTGTAACCTCTCAGTCCTGATCCTTGAGGAAAAGCTACTTGACCTCTTCCTAAGACAAGCCTGAGAACTAAGATGGACAAGTGGATACAAGACAAGTGGATCAATGAGATGTAATGATAGTAGTTTTACAGCATATTGTGACCTCATCTCCTCCCTTTCTTCATTTTAGGGATATACATCTTTCCCCTTTGGAGATCATATTACCAGCTCTTTGCAAGCCTGAAGCTGTCTTCCCTTCCAATCTTTTTCACCAAATCTGCCTTACCTTTCAAAGATGGGTCATAATGAAACTATGAGCTGACTTTTGTTTGGCTTCAGAACTGCCAGATCTATTTCATGGGCTGAAGAGAAGCTTGAATGTCTGAATTCTCCTTTATTTTTTCCATCTATGCTGACATATCTAACAAATGTGTCAGATGTGTCTACAAAGCCTGTCTCCGTTACGTCCTTTAATCCCCAGAAAAACAACTATACTTGGATAACAACTGTTGTTTTGTGTTTTTTTTTAAAAAAAACCAAACAAAACCAACCCAAACTATATGGTACAATCAAGACTGTTTAGATTTCAGTTTTTATCTATACCCCTTTGCCTAGTGTTTCTTAATAACGGGTGTGGAGGTTTCAGAGGCTGTTAGACAAAGAGATGGTTCCTGGACTACGTATCATCCATAGCACTCACCTTTCCACCCTCATCAAATTTTCCCACATGAAAAAACCATTCTCGAGAACAGAACCAGGTTGGCATGATCACAGTAGGTCCATGGGAGGTAAACACCTAAGAAAAAAGTGAAATATTAATTAATAGAACATGAAAACCAGCATCTGTGCAGGAACAAAGTAGTTCTTATGCCTTCACCCTGAAATACTGCAAATACTTAGGCCTGTGCTTAACCTTCAGCAATTATGAGCACTGAGAAATGCACGTGCTTTGTGTTTAAACTGTGGAGTCACAGCCCAACTGATGAATATACTTCCTGTTTCATATTCCATAACCTTCTCTTCTATCGTAAGCAGAGTGCTTCAAACTTCATTTCAAATTTAGAGAGGAATACTGAAAGTGACACTTCTATTAATAATGGCAATGTTGATATTGAAATGAATGAATTGAGAAGATTCTTAAAAAGTCAGAAGTTCTTAAATTTAACCCTACAATTGCTGTGCATTGATTTTTCATTTTATATTCCTTATCCATTTATTAAGGAGGACCTTTTATTGATCTTTTATTTCTGCCAAAGACACTTAAACCTTATTCAAGCTTGGACAAGTAAGATGTAATTTATTTTAAACACTATGAAGCATTGTAGATTTGCTACCCAGTGGTACCTACCTTAAGAGGTTGTTGGACAGAAAATGCTTTAGGGACTGAAAAGACAGTGGCTATTAATTTCATCCTCTTGCCTAGTGACAGCCAAGAACTACACAAATCAGTCTTTGCAACGTTAAACAAACTTCTTGTAAACACAACTATGAAATAAGCCAGAATGTGGATTGTGGAAGGTAAGCTGGTTCTTTCTTTTCTTACAAGGTGAAGTATCTAGCCAAACAAGAGACTGAACTTGTCAAACAGAATGTGCAAAGTTCAGAGGGGAGACTGTGTCTGCTTCCAAGAACGGCCAGGAAATAACGAGCACAGCCCCCTTTAGAAGGGCAGAAAAAAAGAAACCTCCCAATTACTGCCAGTCCTCAAACACTAATGAAAATGCTCATTTTAGGAGCAAATGGTTTCATAGCATGCTATAGTGGTGATGTTAATATTACTGTATAGTTGAAATTTTTTAACATCAGTGCCTGAAAGTTTTGTCACATGCACCTAAGCAGTGACGTTTTAAAGGTGCTCCTCTTTATTTCAACCTGGGATGGGGTTTCTTAAACTCTTAGGTCTGTCAATTTCCATTTCCACAGAGAAACATGGATTTTAAACCCAAATTTTACACATTCAGAGACTTAAACCAACTCTACAAACAATTTAAATTAGAAATCTAATGTAATCTACTCCCATTTTTCTTATGGTATGAACAGGCATCCACCTTAGGGTGGAGCACACTGCATGCTAACTCCAGGGACATAACAATAGAACTTCTCTGTAGGGGGTTCTGGGGTGATTCATCTTGATATAGACAAATTTTAGGCAGTCATATTTAGTCAGAATAATCCTATCACTTAACGGTTATGACTTAACACATTAGCAGCTTGTTCATAACTGAACTACACTAGCTTTAGAGGTGCTAAATGTCAAAAACTCCCTAAAAGAGTCAGTGGGAGCTGAAAGAGTCAAAACAATCCTGGAAAATCAGAGCAGACATAATTACTCAGTACACGGTTATTAGCTCCACACTAATTACAAGGGCAATTGAGTATGGCCTGAGCTGAACAATGACCAAACGGTAATCCCAAAAGAAAACAACAGGAGGGAGAAAAGCTAGGCTAGAATGCATTGCATTGAATCTCAATTCTGAATGAAAGAAAATCTTCAAAAGAAAGTCTTGAGCCTATTGCTATACATGAAATGTGTTCGGAGAGGCTAGAATGCTGTCCTCAGTGCAGCCAGCTTCATCAGAGAACATAAATGCACTTAATCTAAAAGATGTAGCTCACTTTAATTAGTCATGCTCATGTGCACAGAGCATTCAACTCAAAGATATCAGATAATCTGTGTTCCATTGATGTATGTGCTTGAAGTGAAACCAAACAGAACAAATTTGAAACACTAAGAAAAGTAAAAACATCAAAATATCACTTCTGTTGACATAGATGATATGATGATGATGATTATCTAGCAGACTGTCACACTCTATACACTGATGTCTTTCCTAAATCAAACAGCACTCTATGGCTCACTATCCGTCTCAGAAAAGACACTAGAGGGGAATCACACAGACAAAACTGAGACCAATGAGAAGGTTGCTGGACTGCCACATATGATTTCAGGGTCCTATCCTTCAGTAAAGTCTTTGAACCTGGAATGGTACGCCAGCTATGAATCAAGACACTGGTAAATTAGCTTTTTCTATATTAATATTTATATTCAATGTCAAAATAAACTTCAGGAAATTTAAATTTGTGCTGCTGCCACAATGGACAAATTCATGCTGCCCTGTCCCTTGCTATGCTAAGAGTAACGTTTGTGGAGCTGAAATTCTTTTTCCTGTTAGCTTCATCTTCAAGTGGATCTGCTCCCTGATCCAACTAACAACAAACCCACCGGTGTTACCTCAAAGGAGGATGTAGGAACCCAGGGCACCAAATACAGAGGGGACAGCAAGACCATTCTCTTCAGCAGCAGTACAGATAGATAATCCGTAAATACTGTTTAACATGATGGGGGAACTGTATGCTTAAAGCCTAGCTTGACAGTACATCTGTATTAATTTGAGAGCTCTCCCACCCCTCCTGCCCCTGGCTACAGATCCCAGATAACTCTACTGCACTGGCGCTCACCTGACCCAGTGATCAGCTAGATCTGAGCACTGCATCAATAAGAAAGCTGTTCTTAGTGTTAGTTTTCTACAGCATTAGTTCACTAAATCAGTTCATTGTGGGGTCAGACTAGCAATATTGCTGACATACTGGAGGGGGAAGGAACAAGCTTTGGAGAAGAAAAGACCTCCCTTTCTGGTCATTGCTCACACTTAATCAGTCCGGCTGTAATCTAAAACTGCACCCTCTGTCTGAATACGGACACTGATGGGAGGAGAACTGGCTCAGGAAAAACACTAAACAACTGTATTACAACACTACAGCATCTGCCAGACCTTGGAAAGCTACCTTCAAGAGCTTTTGAAATTACATCTGAAAGAGAGAGAGAAAAAAATAATTCTAGATTTCAGATTGTTTTACTCAGACAGGAAAGTCTCCTCTGCATTCCTTTTTTTGTCTACTCTTGTCATACACTCTTGCCAAGGTAATAAAAATGGTCAAATTGGCTGATGCTGTGATAAAAACCACAACTTCTCACTTTGTGAGATTGCCACTCAGGATTTTATCCATAAATCTTTCAGATATCCTGGACTGGAAAAAGAGAAACAAAGAGGACACGCTAGGCTTTATCTGAATATCAGTCAAAAGCAGAACTTTAATCATGATGTAGTTCTGTAACTGTTTCCAGGAAAACTAAACATACCATTCCCCAGCTCTGTCCAACAAATGTCCTCTATCACCTTGGACCTCAGTGGGTTTTCAGTCCTCCTCAAGGAGTTAATTCAGTGTATTGGGAAACAGTTTGGACCTGTGAACCTTTCACACACAGCTGTATCGGAAGATTAATGCTTAGTAATAGTTTATATTAATTACAGTACACTGTATGCTGTAAAGTATCTAAATAAAATCTAGCTGAATGTAACCAATTTGTTAAAAACCAACCACAGAGCTTGTAGATGAAAGTATAAGTCTGCTAAGGTCTGGAATTCCTGAAGAACACAATGTTGTTCTAACCAACCTGGAATCCATCTTCATCAGTCTCCAGGTGACAGAGACAGGCTGATATTTCAGCACTGTGTTTGTTAAATTATTTAGACTTTTTATTGTCATTGGTTTTATTCCAAGGATCATGTAGCAAGTAACTGAAACTGATTTACTCCAGTTTGTTCTTGCTGTTTGGCTATCAAATTATATTCAACTACTACAGAGATTCTCTGAAAATAAATCTAAAGAATATAAAGACTTGATAAAGTGACTCTCTTTTGTTGCATCTCAAAGCTGTCAACAGCACATGTAATTCTGGTCCTCACTAATGCTCACTTCAGATCATGTCAGCATTCAATATGAAATTTAAGTTCCAATACTGAGAAAAGCATTCATGTGTTTATATAGTAACTTTTCAAGGAAAGTTCCACTTCCTGAACCAGCAAATCAAAATCTGACAGCGATGTGCCAAAAGAATACATGCAGATGGTAAAACAACCTTATCACATTAGGTCACGCAGAATACAGAGAGGAAACCAGGCAGTTCACAAGAGCAGCGTCGTTAGTTAAGGGCCCAGACTGCTTTCCAACGTAACAAGCTAATTCCCAAAAATACATTACATATTTAATTCCACTTATGCTACAGGATTTATTAAAAGCATAGTCACACAGATCAAGGACTAGAAACAATCTCCTATGTTATTATAAATAAAGCTTTCCAATACCTAGGGTCATACATTAACACATTAGAAGGTGAAAAAGAAAACAAACAAACAAACAAATTCACACAGCAGAGGGTCATGATGATTTCATGAGCTGTAGGCAGACCACAGGCTAAGGGACATCACTCCTTAGAGAAAATTATGTTTGAAGATACCAGTGCATTAATTCAGCAGTGAACATACCAGGACCTCACTATTAAAAATTACCAGGTTTACATCCAGAGTCAGGTGCATGTGCTAGTGTGACAGAACTGGTATGGAAGGTAGGGAAGGGAAGAAAAGACTCCTTATCCTAATTCAAAAAAGTACTCATCAAATAAGATTAAAAAAAAAATCCAAAAAACAACAAACTATTAAGCTTTAAGAAACCTAATCCCCCCCCCCCCGCAGTTTGGTTTGGATTACATTCATTTAGTTTATATTGTACTGAACTGTTTTACCCTTTCATATGCCTATTATAAATAAATGCCTGCATCACCTAATCATTGCCTGCTTCGATGTTAGCTGACATTCTCTGCTCTAAACAAGCTGGGATCTGGTACAGCAAAAAGCACATTTCAGAAATAAAATGTGCCATGACTCTCCATACTGAAAGGCTGACATATACATAGTAATTCTGGTAGAGGCTTCACTAAAATTTAGCATTACTTAACCTTTACATTCCCAAACTCTACCTAGCAACAAAACTAAGCAAAAAGAATTCAAGAGTCCTGAGTATTGCTGATGCCAGTGAAAGCAGAGAGCATCCGGCACCTCTGAGAAGGTATCCCAGTCCTGCACCTGGAAAACTCCTGACCTATAGCTCCTCACGATTTCAAGTCCCCAAGGACTTGAAGCCTTAGTGAAGTCTGAAATGTTTCACAGTTTGCAGGAAACATGGATTCTCTGCAAGAGAGCAGCTGCAGGATGATGCTTTCTCAGTTGCTGTATCTGGTTTTCTAACCAGTCTTTCCTACCACTGTTTGAAGGGACCTATATTGTTTATTTTCTGTAACAACTGACTAGATTACACAGTTCATTCCCTTTTCAGTAGACAGCTGGAGAGTAGAAGTACTGCACTGCAGAGATGTTCTCTTACATCTTTGAATACAATACCTTCCAACATTTCAAAACTTAATGGAGGTTCAAATTAAGATACCATTAAAAAAAAAAAATCTGCATTCAAAGTTACTAGAATCAGTTTTCTACACCAATTAATAACACTTGAAAGTGTTCATTTTCATACATAGGCCGTTGGAAAGTTAACCAGGAAATAAATATTACAAGAAAAGCTGATGTTTGCTTTTTGGTTTATCTTTTTATGCAGATTGAAAAGAAAACCTGTTCATTAAAACACTTATGGTATATTTTAATGCTTTCTAAAGCATGCCTAAATCCTGAGGGACATAATGCATGGATTTCTCATAGAAACCCCTTCTCCCCACTTCCCTACACTCCAACACTTCCAGTTCTCACAATGTAAGCAGAAGACAGCAATAGGAGGAAAGTCGAGAGAGCAGTAGTACTGGGAGAAAAAAAAAGTTTCATCTGTTTGAACTATTATAACAAACTCTCTCATCCCCCACAGTTTATAACATTCTTAGTGCTTTTCACCAGGCCATTCCCTTCAAGAAAAACATAATCCTCTTTATAGCTATTTGACCATTATACCAAAATATAAAATTCTATATAAATAGTATTCCCTATGTTATATAAAAGTTTAATATGAAGTCTCAGCACTGCTGGAAAACACCATCCCAAATGAGTAAGAGGGTGTGTATTAACATGGCATCACCTCCTCCTGACGTCTCTGGGTAGAACAGAGCGGCACTGAGAACAAAAAGCAGAGTAAAGGCTGCTTAGGGCAGGCTGCTCTCTGCCTACCTTTTCTTCTTTTTTTTTTTTTTAATCTGCTGCTGAAAGGAAATCTGTTTACAAATTTTCTAAAGGTAAATATACTTAACTTTGGGTTTATACTCTAATACATATGTATTGAATTAGCTGTGGTTTTGCTTTATGTGATCTAGCCCATGCCAGCCTCATTGTGCTGGATAATTGAGAGCTGACTATACTGCTGAATATCTCTTTTTCGTAGTTGAATGCTCTCAGTAAAACCCAATAGCAACTGCCATTCTTCTAGTCTTTTTCAGAGCTTTTATCTACTAATGACGATGACTTAACCTACTGCTAAAACCAAAAGAATAGATGCATGCAAAGGGAATAGCCTGTATGATTTTAGCATGTCTTACATCTTTTTTTCCTGTCTGTAAGCTGCTAAAAGTGGTCTTTGTAACATCCCTGCTTTAACAAGTCTCTCTAATTCTTGGAGGGCTTCCAGTATTTAAAGAGTCAAGTATGTACAATGGAAGAATTACTCCATCTAGTAAAATGAAGCATTCTGTACCAAGAGGTTGTCTACTTGGCTTGCTGTTTATGCTGAGGTTTTACCATGAAAGAAAAAACAATCTGCCTGAAGTCATATTAGCAGATACTAATTTGTGAATAGAACAAACAATCTGCTTAGAAGCAACACTGACCAATGCTTTTGTCATTAAGTCTTAAAAATGATTTTTCCATTTGGCTTCTGGACATGTCCTTTTCTGTTTTCACAAGATGATGACTGAATATGTCTTTTAGACTAGAGACGGTACCTAAATGAAGGTAACATAACTGAAATATTCTAAGTCAGTACAACAAATACATATTTACACAGTGATTTTCATCTCAAAGATCTGTGAAAAACAAAAGATGACATAGATGTCCTTTTTGCAATGATAGGAAAATTCTTTTATAAAGAGTTATAAAATCTGCAGCATTCAGAAGATTATTTGAAAGTAAGTGCTATTCATTTTCTGTCTCTAAAGCCATCAGATGTGTTTGTGACTTATTAAAAATAAAATGTAATAGGTAACATACACAGCATGAAAATAATCATGCTAGCCCTGCAATGGTCTGAAAAGTCTTTTCTTTGGCTTCCCCTCCCGCTTCAGTAGAAGGAGTGCCAGCTCTGGGGAAGTATATGCTGCTGTTGGTTAAGCATTTTACTAATCTTTTTCTTCCCTACCCACCCTCCCGATGACTTCTCCTCCAGCTTCATCTCCCTACAATGATGTGCAGACAGAAAAATCAGACTATCCTGCCTTTTAAAGTGGATGATGCTATGTCCACAATTAACAAAGCAATTGGTTGCTTACTGCTTTAAAATTTGATAGTAAGGAGAGAAATAAATTAAAAGCAACACATGAAATTTTTCCACATATCACCTTCTAAGATTAATGTTCAGCTGATACGTGAATAAACCTCTTGGCAAATCTCAACTTCAGTGAATTTTAAAACACAAGATTTTTTCAGAGAGAAACACGGACTATTTTTGACCATTCAGGTTTATCCAAAAGGATAACATATCCTACCTAGTCATGCTCACTGATTCTCCTTTTCAAACAAAAGTTCACGTCATAGAAGTTGTATGCAACTTGGCAGTGGGGGGATATATAAATCTCAGTTTAATAAAGCATCTTCTAAACAGGCACAGAAGTGTAGGTAAGGACATCACTTTTACATTTGAAAAGTTCAGCTGTGTGCTAATGTATATTCAAAAGATACAGTGGAGAAATATTAAATATTCATGCAAAGTTGCTGTTATTTATTCAAGATGATTGGTATTTCTTCTGTGTGGTTTTTTTCCCCCCTGTAGGCTTTTAACATTTAGAGTAGATAAAAAGAAAAAAATCAGATCAGGTTTTAGACTACAGATTCTGATTATTTGATTAACAACTGCAACAGTAGAATGTTTTCTTTAGGAAATCAAAGCAAACTTTATCCTAAATCTCTCCCTCATATCCCACATGATATCACAAGTCATTGGGGGGTATTAAAGTACCAAATGCATTCCAGTGTCCCAAGCGTGTTTCATTAGCATTCTGTAACACTTCAAAATTGTGGATGGGAGAACAAAGGGAAAAAAACCAAACAAACCAGAAACAATCAGAAAATAAAAATCAGTTCTTTCATTATAATAGAGAAATTAATTTCATTGCTAGTGCAATAAACATTAATGCAACATATTTAGGGGGCGGAGGGGGTAGGGATTAAACTCTTCTCAGTTTTCATTTATATGAATGGCCTACACTAGTCTTCTGCACACTGCTTCAAATCTTTTACCCCAGAATATGCTTTCTCATAATGATGTATAATTAGGGGGAAATTAAAAAAGCCAGTACCTCAGCAAAAGTTTTTACACACATGTACGTTTTTGATAATGAAAGGGCCCTATTACATGTCAAGAACCCAGTGATCCATTACAACAGTTTGTTTTTCAACAGTGCAGAAGATAAAGCTGGAAAGACCTTGACCGATGCTGAGAATATGCGGAAATAAAAATTAAGGGCCCATCAATTTGTAAAAGTCTGAGAAAAAACAGAGCTGAGAGCACTACAAAGCTTTCCCCTCCTATCTGCATTCTCTTGTTTCAGCCTCCCTAATAACTTGTTGATGGGTTTATATGTGGGATTTGATTTTTTTAGGTTCTTTCACTGCCTCTGAGCCAACAATCTGATCAACATTTCCTTTTATTTGTGACTGCTTACTCTGTAATGCAAACTCTCACATCACAGGTAGCTTGAAGGTCACATCATATCTCTGAAACCGGGCTCTTAGTATGCATCACTCCTGACATTTATTCTTATGTTAAATTCTCTCTGAACTTGGCATTCCCCCATCACTGGTTTGAATTAGTTACTATTCAGCCAGTCATTCAATCTATCCAGCATGTTAAAATATTTTCAAAGTCTCAAGAATTCAGTGATAAGAAAGAAGGTAATAAACAGCTTAAGATCTTCCAAGTAGAGGCTGGTATGAATTAGCTTCAGGGCAACTATCCTTCAATTAGAACAATACAAACCAACAATAAAAAGGAAGGTTTAGGGCCCAGATTCACCCCAAGCCATAGATGTATAAACAAGCAGCTCAGGCAATGTGGATCCTCTCCAACACAGAGAATTTCTGCCATGGGGCAACTCAACTCATATAAGGTATCTGTTGTCATCTTGAACAAACGTGCTGGAGCTCCTAGAGAAGGAGGCTTCTAAATTCACTAGTTCAGGTAACCACTTTTAAATGGGTGAATATCTGCCTAAGCCTCATATATCCATATATTCCTATAATACCATCCTCAAATTGATTAAATGAATTTCTGTAATAAGAAATGTCCTCAAAAAAACTGCTTTAGTATGCTATCTGAATCTGATAATGAGCAAAGTGCAGCTAAAATCTTCAAAGAATTAAGAGGAAGACAATTCTGCTACACATATGAAAAAGATTTTTTACATTCTTTTTTCAATACCTTTTTCTTATCCTGTCCTGCAGAAATATTTAGACCTCAGAGGATAGCAGACATGTACCTCCTGGCATGTATCAGCAGGTATCATTGGTAAATGGTGATGGCATTGTAGAAACATGGCAGCTATAGCTTCCAAGAAAACATATTAATAGCTATCTGAAGGAAGCCAACTGAATCAGAACACGTAATGTTGATTTTTCAGCTGCCAAAAAAGCTGAAAATCAGTGGAGGAAACAGATACTAGAATTGTACTTAATGTAATTTAAAATTTGAAAACAGAACAGCAGTTCTGGCTATACTGAAAATCCAATATGGTCATAGCCCCAGCTGGGAAAGATCTACTGAGCAGCTCTTGTGATTTATATCTTTAAAAGTTTCATGGGTCACTCAGCATAAGCACTTTTGTTTGTCACACACATCTAAAAATGATTGCGATTTCAATGAGGTTTCAAATCTCTGAATTACAAATTCTGAAAAAAGGTAAAGCACAAAACCAATTTATCTTAGAAATACTGTTTAAAAATGTTTAATATTCTTAACTTCCCTGTCATTACTTCACAGAATTTAGATAAATTCATTGACAATTTTCCCAAAACTCTGTCAAATTGGTAACATGATCTTTGCACATGCTACTTGTAAAAAAAATACGATAAAAATGCAGCAATCCAAGAGGAACTTTCTGCAAAGCTTTCTCTATACGTTTTTCCTAGGAGTTGTGATGCAAATTATAACGATGGCTGCTCCAGTCTTTCCTATAGCAAGGGAAGACACCAATTTGGACATCCCTCTAGGGAACAGCAAATCTCTGCCAGCACGTATGGAATGTTCAGCGATACAAAGTAAGCAAATGAGGAATTTCACTGCAACAGACAAGCCATGGTGACAAGTAACTGTAACTATCGAGCTCAAGTACAATGCTTAGCATAACAAAAAATTTAAGAGATTCAAAGCATGAATCACACCTCCCAGCAAGGCTTTCCCTAACTTAGCTTTGTTATCAAGCACAATCAGTCTATCAACAATAACCACTCCTGTTTCTTATAAAATATTATTATTCTTCTTATCTGTTGCATTAAGACACTAGGACTTTTTACTACTATTTTAACTCTAGACATCCACTGGAATCTATGAGAAATTAAGCTTCTAAACAACAACATATATGTTTTCTAAACCTGAAGCTCTGAGTGCAAGATACAAAGCCCCTACATTTCTAGGATGAAGGCACCTCTGCCCTGCAGTGTCCCTGAACACATTCAGTTGAGTTCCTCTTGGCCAGCGTCAGCAATTCTGGCTGTTGGGACTGCAGTTCAGAAACACCTACATCCTTTCCTGCCCTGCGTAAGAAACTCAGCAAATCTAACACTCTGTGAATTAGACTCCTGTGTTTGGTTTAATAATACCCAACATAAGCATTATAACCTCTTTTTGGAAGTGGGGATCTCTGCCCTTTTCAAAACCGCACCACTTCACAGGGAAATTCTATGTAAAAATAAATTATAGAAACAGAAGAACACAGATTGCAGTAATGGAGTCAAAGTTCCAAAACTGGCATAACCTCAGAAATAACCTGTTAAATCCTGATTCAGGAAACCATTGCTTTAGTAGTATATATGTAGGCAAGCTGCATATGTTTAAATATTTAGCTAGGTTGAGACACTTACGAACAGCAATTTTTCACACATGTACATGTGTTACTCTGACCAAGCAAAATTCTTTGGAGATTGGAAGGAGGAAAAGGCAGCTTTTTAAACAGAAAACAGATCTTGAAAAATACAACAATCCATCTAGAAAAGCTACATTTATATTGCAAAGGTTACTCATGTCTTCTCTACTAGCAACAAGACTTCTTTTCTAATTTGAATTCAGGAAAAGAACTGAAAGTTGTGATCTTCCAAAGCCAGCTGAGGCATTTTAGCTACGCACACAGTTTCAGGATAATAAACATGTTCTTCCCTTTCAAAAAAACCCTTCAAATACTGCCAAAAGACCATAAAACTAATGAGGTATAATACCTTTAAGACTTGTTATTCTGGCATGCTTCAACTAACACCCTGTGAAAAATGACAGCCATGCTGAACCTATGAAATACAGCCTGTGGTAGTGCAGTAACTGCTCACCGAGGTACCAGAGAAGAAAGAGGGAACTCCAACAGCAGTTCTTTGGACTCTAACCTTCAAACTCAGCAACTTTATTTCTAAAAATGCAAAAAAGACTGACTGGCAAGTCTTCCCACTTGCTAATGAAAATGAAGAGAAGACATCAACTCTTCAAAGCACATGGAACGTGAAAAGAGAACCTGTTAAGTTAAAATTTCAATTTATTTTCCTACTTCACTGAAATGTGAGAAAACTTAAGAAGTAGAGAACACGCTGTGGTACGTTATTTGTGCTGTACAACTGTTGTGGAGGACGAGGAAAACACCCTCCAGGCTGAGAAAAACCTCCATTTACTAGAAGTACCAGAGGAAACGAGGGAAGTACGCTTAGGCTAATCCATACACATGCTTTAGCTGCTCCCCTGCACCAGGTGTGCCAAGTTTTTAGCGTTGAAGCAAGTGTGACACTTCAAGCACTTTGAGTTAGGTTGTTTATAATAACCTCTTCCCTTCATTTCCAAAGGGAACTTCTCACATGTTTCATTCTATACAATTATACTATGTTTATACCAACTGCCACTTAGAAAAGACATAAACCAGGTTTATATACAGTATCTGTAAAATGTAAAGTTAAAAAATTACACGAGGCGGCTGTAAAGTGTTTTAAGTTAAACGGAAGATGTTTCTGTTTCCACTTATATCAGTGAAAATACATCCTACCTTTGCTGACTTCAGTAGAATTACTGCATTCAGTGCATAACTGGATGTAATGTTTATACCTTATGATCCATAATATACTTCTGACATATCTACAAGATCCTCTGCAGGAAGACATGAGCACTCTCGGAGCAGGAGGTCCATTAGTTCAGGTGCAGTGCCATGCCATACCTGGACACAAGGTTTTCCATCAGATCAATGAGTCAGCAAAACTAATTCATCACCACTTTGACCTGGGATAAAGCTCATCATCATCAAACACATCAAGATAGCCAGAATGGAAGGCATTTCTGCTCATTTGTGAGGCCTTCTACAATGGACTGTCCAAAGACCAGGTCATTTGGACATCAAGAACATACCTGAAAGTTTTTAAGAAGGTATATATATTTTAAAGGACAGCTGCAATTGAAAACTCCTGTTTTCCTACACACAGAGTAGAACAGAACAGAACCATTCAGTTGGAAGGGACATACAACCATCATCTAGTCCAAAGGCCTGACCAATTCAGGGCTGACCAAGTTAAAGCAGACTATTAAGGGCATTGTCCAAGCACCTCTTAAACACTGACACACTTGGGGCATCAACCACCTTTCCAGGAAGCCTGCTCAAAAAAAAGAGACCCTTCTTGTTTTTATCACTACCAAAAGATGATTGGAGAAGTTTTACTCAGCCTCATCATACTACTTTTGATATTTCTGTGACAGCCTGGGCTTATTCTCAATGCCCAAGTTGCAAAGTTTCCAACTTCCAATCTATTAGTCCAGAAGAATTTCTGCACATCCTTTCCTTTAGCATTTCTCCTGTTAATTCCACTGGGCCCTGCTGGCCGCTCCAGCCCATCCCATCATCTTCTTGGAAGGGCTGTCTCCCAGAGCAGCCTGCAGTAGGATTACCGGTGGCATGGCAGCAGGCAGCAGTTTGCCTTTCATGTCACTCAAGCTCAAGTGCTCCTTCTTATGCTTGAAACTTTTATTACATGAAGGAAGGGTGTGTCTTCCAGTTTTACTTTAGGGAACAGAAAATAAACAAGCTGTCTTTTGAAGGAAAAAGACAGGAAAATAACATGGTCTTCAAGAAAAGAAAAAAAAAAATAAAGTGAGAAATCTTGACACTTCCTATGCTGTCACAGCTGTTCTGGTCCTTGCATTCTGTTTAAATATTTTTCAGTCTAACAGTCAAACGGTTCAAAAATAACAGAACCCGTATGCTGTACAACAACCATCAGACCTGGATTATCTCATTTCTGCTGGAACTTGAGACCTATCACCTCTTCACACAAACTGAAATAAATACATAAAAGGAAATTTTTAAGATCAATGCCATGACAAATGATCCAAACTTCATCCTTTCTTTTGCTAAATCTTAGAAAGCTAATTATATCCTTTGATACCAAAATGTTCACTGGACCTCAAAGAAAACAGTGTATTTATGATCTAAGTTTTTTTGGCAGAAATACACCGATACAAACTATGGAATTTGTTAACACATTTTTATTTCAAATAAAAAGAGGTGTACCTTGAGGGGTTAGTTTTTCTTTAGAGCTACACGAAAGATTACAAGGATAGCTATCAGTAATTCAAATCAACATATTCAAGTTAAGCCCCCCCCCCGTGCTTTCGTCCTAAACCCCATGCATTTCCTATATGGTAACACTTCATAGAAATTGCAAAATTACTCCAGCTTCAGTACCCTCCCCTAAAAATGAATCTCTCTGTTTATTATACTAAATATTGTAAGTCAGAAGTACTATGAAAGAAGAATGGGTACATAGAAACATGTTCTTTGCTGTGTTTTAACAGAAACTGTTTTCACTGGGTGGCAACTTTTAAAATCTCACATGAAGTTTATTCAGTGATGAACAAAAACAAAGGTTTGTTTTTTAAGCATATTTCATGCATTTCATTCCTCCCCCTTAGAAGGGAAGGTCTAGGTCAATGTTTGGGTTTTAAAATCAAACTATGGATAGCTTTGACAGTATCTTAGTGTTTCACTAATTTTTTCAGTCTCATCACCTGTTCTCACAATAGTCTTTTTGTTCCAAAATGTTCTAGAGATCATTTCTTTTCTTAATTTACTAAGAAAAATAAAGTAATTGGTATTCTCCAATTCAACATAATTTCTCATTAGCCAGCTGTAATCAGAAGATAGCCTTAGCACTGCAGCTGCTTTGCAAATCCAACAACCATTTTAAACATCAGTATTTAAAGTAGGAACAGAAGTCAAAATCCAAAATCCATTCCATGTTAAAAACCATAACCTTGTCAGCAATGTCCTTTATCTTCTACATATTTCCATTTTGTTGAAATAAACCATTCTCTTGATAAAAATGTGAAAGCAAGACTTTTTCTAATGCAAGAGAAAACTAAGAACTTCTGTGTTTTACATTTGAAGCTCTTCCTGAGTGTGCAGTTTCATACCCAGTTTCAGCCAATCCAGTCAAGACTGCACTGCTCCTAAATGAGTCCTTGGACTGCAAATGAACCCTGCAGCTTTAAAGTAACTGCAGAAGCATAGAAATGTATTATATGCTACTCTGTGGGCCTGTGCTGTAATTCATTTGCAACAGTTGGAGCAAAGTATGAGCTTTTTACAGCATATTACTTTGCCATTGTTGTTGCTTTTCATAAACAAGATAAATTGTCCCGCAATACATTGGCCAGTGTCCTACGACTCCAAGGCAGTTCAGCCCCTCTGTGCTGGGCTGACCTTGGCTGGCTGCCACGTGCCCACCATGCTGCTCTCACACTCCCCTCTGCAGCAGGATGGGGGAGAAAATAAGATGAAAAACTCATAGGTCGAGATAAAGGCAGTTTAATGAAAGGGGGAAAAAAAAAAAAAAAAGAAAAATTAAAAAAAGCAAAGGGAAGCAAATTAAAAAGAAGAAGATTCATTCTCTACTTCCCACCAGCAGTCAATGTCCAGCCACTTCCTGGGAAGTGGGGCCTCAGGACACATAGTGCCTGCTTGGGATGACAAATACCTTAATAATAAATGACACACACCCACAACCCCTTTCTCTTGACTTTTATCACCGAGCAGATGCTACATGGTCTGGACTAGCTCTGTGGTCAGTTGGGGTCAGCTGTCCTGTCTGTCTCCTCTCCCAAGATCTTGCCCACCCCAGCTTCCTGGTGGTGGTACGGATTGTTGTCGAGACAGCCTTGATGGGGTGCGAGCACAGTAGACAAACCAATGATGTGTTATCATCACCTTTCTGGCTACCAACACACAGCTGAGGGCTGCTCTGGAGGAAGTGAACTGCACCCCAGCCAGACCCCATATACCTTGATCTGTACTTTTAAAAAGTTTTCTAAAGAAAGAGCTTGCGCATTCTGTCAGTAAAATCAAGCAATCTCCTCAAGCCATTGTGCTTCTGAGTATTTGCAAATATTTGAAGTTGTTTTGTCAGTAGTTGCTATCAGTGAGCAAAACCATGCGCCTTCAAAATGTTTATCTAAAAATTAAAAGCTTGGCTACATTTAGACCTCAGTTAAGAGGAGGAAATAGCTTCCCCTAAATTCAGCAGAAGATAGAACATGGTGCTAAAATCTCAAATAAGTAACTCAAGATCTGATGACAGATCACAAGTTTCAATCCTGTAAAGAGAAAATTCTTTACTTAAAAGAAAGGCTCTTGGAACTCATAGATGATTTATGTCACCCTTGGGCATTTCTCTCTTGGTCTTAAACTAAAAAAGAAATTGTTAACACAATCTTCTGATCAAAGAGAGTCACTAGGAAACAGAATATAAATTTTCTTTTTTGTGTTTGAGAAGGTGAAACATCAGTGTCCTCTGAGGGAAAAGAAAAATAATCACAAGCAGAATAACAAAAGAAAGATTCAAAGATAAAGGAAGATTAAAATTCAGCTCAGCTGCTAGATGTGCTGTCAGCCTCCTGTGCAGACATTCCACACCGAAAATGCCCAGGCGCCATTCAGGTACAGACTGCTGAAATGTCTCTCAAGATGACCACAGGACCTGACCTGTATGCAGCAAACCCAAACTATAATCAAGTTTCAGTAGGGAATAGGTAACCGAAGCAACAGGGAAAGAGAGGAGAGAAGGGGAGGGGGAAGATGATGGAAATAAAAGCACCCTGCAGAAGGCCCTTAGGCAAGACCCAAAAGCTGCAGAAGACTGCGAAAGGATGCAAGAGAAACGTACAAAGCTGGGAACAGTGAGCAAAGAAACTGCTTACCCTTGCTTCCTTGATGCTTTATTCAGGAAAAAAAAAAATTATCAGATTTTGCATGGTTAAAGGAACTAAACTAACACAAGAAATATCTGCTGCTTTCATCAGCTTATCCCATAACAGAAACATCTCACAAGACCCCAAAGTCTGTCTATCTACTCAACTCAAAAGAGGCGATGTTGTGTTAAGGCTAATACCTTTCAACATGTTCTAACACGTCTCCTAACTCCACAGTTGAGTCTAATTCTCATGAAGTCATCTTAAAGAAAAACATAAGTAACATGATCTATCAATTTGGTTTATAGATGTCTGCATTTACAGACTAAAACGTGGATTTGGTTTTAATTTAATCTACAGTTAATAAAACTGCAGATGAGCTTCCTACATCACCCCACATCAAATAGGTAACTGTACATTAATTTGAATACATTTTCTCATACTTTGCTGAGCTGTAGAGGCTACTAGAACATAGCATAAAAATGCCTTTTACCAATTTCATATAATACCGGGAAAATGGAGAGAATCATTTCAACCATTAATCAAAAATTACTTCCTCACCATTACTTTCTTTTTTCTCTGAAAGTTTATGATTCACAGAAAGCAGAAACAACAGACGACAAACCCTGCTTGAAGTTTAAGGTTTAGCCCAGTCTACACCACCACCACCACCACATTTCTAGTGAGAGGACCTGAGCCACTGGTCTGACAGAAAGGGTCGCAGTAGCAACTTAGTGAAAGAACCCAGGGGATGCACTTGCGTGGAATATATATATTTGACATATACCAAAATAAACCCAACCAAACATAAAGCTTGTTCACAGTTACGCCTCATTTCATATTTGAATATGGACCACATGTTCAAGGATTAATCTGGTGAACCCAATCTGCCTCTTGCAGGAAACGGCAGTGTAACAATTGGGCTATAAGAACCATCAGTTACTGCATAGAGAGCAGCTGCACACCAAGCGTGTTGTGCTCCGAAACACAGGCTCTCACTACAAGAAGTTCTTCTGTAATGAGAGCCTTCAACTCAAAACACACCCACGTGTAATTGAGCCAGTGGTCTTTCCACAGGAGGAAAAACCAAACCTACACATACTAATACTACAAAGAGGACACTCACTACATTTCAGAGCTCTCCCAGTTTGAGGTGGACTTCATTTACTGTGTCTTTTTTATATATAATTTTGTATAGGGAAGACACTGAAAAAGGGAAATTGAACTTGCAGTTTTTCATCTACCTTGCTGCCCAAATTATGTTTCACCAGACAGCAAGCAGACCTCTGTGGAGCAAATAGTCTGCCAAATCCTAGAATTACAGGTTAAAAACAGACACGAGCCAAACGAGCAGCACAGGATCCATAAATCTCAGGCGACACTAAATTGAGCTGAAGTTTATTTTTCCTTTTGATCTCACTCAGCAGATTAACCAGGCTTTTCCAGCGATCAGTACCTAATACTTTGAAAAAAGACACACAGAAAAGCTGACAGTTTTAATAATTCATTTTCAATACTTATGCCTTTTTTCAACTCTTTTCAAGAGTTAATACTTGCACATGACTCCAGAGGTATACAGAAAAGATGGATAGTAAATCCTAATGGGAAAAAGGTTTCTATTGCTTCTTCTCTTGCACTTCTAAGAAAGTAAACGTTAATGTTATGAGTTATGTTAATGACTTAAGTCATTTTTAATCAAATAAGTTTTGTAAAAATCTTCCAGGCAATAACAACTGAAGCAAGGGCCACGATCTTGTTTATGTGGATACCTCTTTTTCCTTTAGAATACAAACTTCATCTATAAGTAAATCAGGTTGTTAAATAAACTATAGAAATAAGTCACTGATGTCTCAGCTAGGAATCAGAGCAAAGTGGAAGAAATAAGCACCAGTACAATTCAGATAGTCACAACAGCCTGAACGAAAACAGGACTCACAAAGTTACTAAAATATGCCTTAGACAGACAAAAACTTATTTCTGGATGCATATTGATTTTCATTTTTTGAAGGGTTTCTGTGTAAAAACTTGCTTTATGTGACCATATTACAGGAGCAGGGTACAGTTCATTCTCTCTTTTTAAAAACTGCACAACTCTCCTGCATTGGAGAATTCCATTTTGTCCTTCCAACCACCTGACTGACTTCCTAAAACAAAAATGCATAAGGTTACATAATCTTATGCACAATGCAACCTTATTCTGCACGTATCACCTTATTATGTAACAAACAGGCAACAGTAAAATGGACCCATGTGTGAGAAATGTGGGTCTAACCATAAAGATGTACATGATTTTCTGTAAGAATACATCCGCAGTACAAGACAGAATTGCTGAAATCCCATTCCAAGCCAATACCACGAGATTTCAAGTATAAAGATCCGGTGCCCATGAGTAAGTGTTTTCACTTACAAGCAGTCCTGCTGCATGTCAGACAGGTGCTTATTGGGTTTTTTATTTTATAATACATGCTTCAGGAATACACTCATGACAGAAAAGGCCATGATAAAAGCACGTACCTCATGTTCCAAGATGATACTTTTCTGTTTGCAGCATTTGTATTCATCTCCATATATTTCAAATCATATGACAAAAGTCTGTGATACAAGAAGAGGGCCTAAAAAGAGACTTGGAATGCTTTGATGGAGTATCACTTTGAGAAACAAAGCAAGCAGTTCACCTCTGTTCTGCAACCCTGACACAAACGGTTGAAAGGCAGCTCTGCGCAGGGCAGGAGTACGCCTTCTCTCGGTAATCAATACCGAGTTACGATTGTAGGCTGTAGGTTTTGGCAGCTTCCCTCTGTCACACTGTGGCAAGCATGATCTGAAAACTCTGAACATAATTCAGTATTGAGACAGGAAAAGTGATTAGAAATGAAAATCTTGTTCAAAGTTGATACTTATGCCAGACCCACCAAGTTGCTTAGAGAAAGCTTTATACAGCGAGTTAAAGCTGCTTTGTTAGGCAGCTTTAGAAATATTTTGAGCTGTGGGAATTTCTCCCCAGTTCTCTCTTCTCCCCTCCCTTTTTTAAAGAAGAGCTGTTATGAACCAGTATTCAACTCCAAACTTCAGAAAGCGTTCAGGGCCACTGGGTCATCTGCATTACAATGCCTGATTCACCATGTATTTATATCATAAATTATGTTTCACTACAAGAAAAATAATTTCCTGTCAAAATGAAAATGCTCAATTTGGACAGCTAATTTATATGCCTGACCAAAAAATAGACTCCAGCCAAAAAGCCTCATTAACTTAATTTCATCGAATACATACCCATATGGAGGCAGAGAGAACAATTACAGATTCATAATTTTATTATCTGGATCAGACAATTACTTTTGAATAGGCAAATAATGGTCTTGCACAGACGTAAACAAAAAGACCCGTAAAGATAGTGGATTATTAACCACATCTGTATTGGTTAAATCCATATTTTAGCAATCTTTTAGTTTCTTCCTTATAAAATCTAGAATACTTGCGTTAGCATTTTTAAGCTTCAAGTGATCTCAATTTTTCTCTTCCTAAACAAACATTTTCAAAGAGAAATATTGTATATTATGAGTTTTATTTTGTATTGTTCCCTTCCAAAATAACAGAAGGTTTCTGGAGCTCTGTATTGTTCTCTCCAAAGAAAAGTAATGTATGAATAAAGCAAGTTATATTTGTCATGTATCTGTGAATGTAAATAAATCAGTGCTGGCAAGTTTCATTCAGTAACTCTGAAACTTTCAAAAAAAGACCTTTTCCAAATACAAATTATTTCTCAGCAAAAGAGCCTATATAATTCTACAGTCTAATCATAGTACAAAGTATCTGAATTTCTGTGACGTTAATGTCTAGAGTTATTTATGGGGTTTTTTTGGTTGGTGTGGTTTTTGACTTTTGTTTGTTGGGGGTTTTTTGTGTGTTTTGTTTGTTTGTTTGTATTTCTTTTCTGTTTGGGTTTTTTGTTTATTTGGATTTTTTGGGGGGGAGCGGTATGTTTTTTAACCTTCTCCACACTCAGTGAGTCCTTGGCTTGAAACATCAGTATCTTGTAAGAAAGCCTATCCTGTCCCTGGAAAAAAAGGCTCTGGTTTTAACCTTCTGGCTTTCAAAAGTGCCACTATCAAGGAAAATACAAGGAAGACTCAACCAACCAACACAAAGGTAGGAGTGAAAAAAAAAGTGGAAGATCTTTAGAAAAATAAGGAAAGCCCGAACAGTGAACAGAGCACTATGCTTCTACTCAGCTAAGTCTGTGAGAACCCTGCTAAGTCAGCTGAGTGGTCAAGAAGGATTTAAGGTGCAGAAACATTTTATCTACTTCTACTCTCTCAGTACTTGCATCTTTATGGATACTGCTTTGACCAGATACTTTTTCAGATCTCTACACTTGGAGCTTTGTAAATCTCTGACTTCCATTAGCAGAATAATTAGAATAATGGAACGCAGACATCACACTGGAGTTTTATTCCCAATAAACAGGTGGAAACATTAGGAGGCTTAGTTATTGAAATCCATTTTCTAAGGTGAAGAAGCTGTATTCCCAGTTCACCATCTACTGGCATCTACTGGCATTCCCAGTTCACTGTCTACTGGCATCTACTTTACTGTTCTCATTTGAAGAGCTGCAATGAAGATCCACGTGCCCTGAAAAAGGCAACAGGAACAGTTAAGCCATGTCAAAAGCCAGCATCTCGTACCTTGTCTTTGTTAGCAGAAACTCTCCTATGAGGTACAGGCCACACTACCAGCAGATGCTGCCAAGATTTTGAGGCATTTTTGAATGTGTTTGTTTTTCTACATCACGCTAGGAAAAAACTACTTATCCCTCAGGAAAACTACACAACAGTTCAGCTGTTTGCCATCCTTCTTGTTTCAAAAAATCACACAAGAAAAATGTCCATGTAGAAGTTTCCCCTCCCATACATTTGTAAGTCAACTAATCTGCCTGGACACAAAACCACAACGAACACAAAACCCAGAATTAGGGCAGATAAACAGCATTTGCTCTTAATGCCACTCCTAACAATAAGTGTCAAGTAAGGTTCTATCACTTTCAGACTGTTCCAGACTAAAGCATCTGGAATTAATATACCTGTATTAATACACTAATAAAAAGTACATCATAAAAAACAGCCTTTGAGTAACTGCTGGAACAAGAATATATAACTAGTTTTCTATTCCTTTTGAAGAATATTTTCCAATTTCTACAAGTTTTAACTTTGGTCCTAGATGCAAACAAAAGAGCTTCAGAAAAACAGCACTTCCAAATAAGTTGAAAATATAAGTGTCACTGATAGATTTCATTCAATGAAAATGACATTAACTGTCAACATACCAAATACTACGAATGAATTAGAATTCCTTTTCTTCATTAAACTCTCCTAATAACACAATTACTGCTTGTTAGGACAAGTTCTCTACACAGACCTTCTGTCAACAACAAATAATCAGCTTCACCCACCTGAAAATTTGGATAAACTATTTGAAATAATAATGGGGAGCCTGCATAAGTCCACTCTTTGTCTTCACTCAAGGCATGTTCAAGCAAACAAAAAAACCCCACAGAGCAGATTCAACGAGACTGAGCTGTGTACTCATCTGCTCAGTTATCTTTCTGATATCTTGGGTTCATCTAGGCAGCCATACAAACCATTACCAGCTGAAAACATGATCCATTTTCATCTAACAGCCTTTTAAGCTTGTCACAGAAATGTTAACATTATTACATTCAGTTCAATCAGTAGGAAGAGACATGACCCCCTGGTCACGAGCCTAAATCAATCTCAGATACAACAGAAATCTACCAGCACCACTAACACACCAAAGACATTTTCTTCCCTTGACCATCTTTGGCAGTTTACCACATTTTCTGACAGGTAAGTCCTTTGACCCTGGATTCACATACAGTGAATCCTCATGATTCTCAGCTGGAGCCATGAGTCTTGCTTTAATCCACCTTCAATTTTCTCCATAACAAAGAGAGAACCCTCCCAAAAGAGGGAACCTTGACCAACAAGGAAGTATTCTGTTCAATTCATCTGCTACACTCTACTGGAAGGAAATCGGATTTGGCCCCGCTGTCTTACCCAATACAAAACTGGAGTCAGCTCAAATTAAAAAAGTCCTGCCTAAAGCAGAGTAATGCATTTTCAGGAAGTTCTCAGTACTTTTAATACTGAATATTGAGGCATTGCAAGCTGTGATAATATTAAAATAACCACACAAATCCAGTAGGAAAAGAGCTTTGCTGGAAACTTTACGTAGGACCAATCCTCTAAGTTAAAGGATTTAAACAATGAACCGTCAAACGAGACTTCTAAGGGTGTTTACAAGATGAATTACCTTTTTAAAATCCATACAGAACTTTCCCTTACTACCCAGTGAAAGCCTAGATAGCATGAATGTGAGAAGGAATGGCTAACAGCCCAGGCCAGCTACGTCACATTATCAACTTCAATGCCGAATAGACCACGAGTGAAGAGGTATCCACCTTCTTATTGGAATGAGGCATAAGGAGGACATTAGAAAACCCAACTGCCAGATTCTTAAGACCTGGCTTTGGATTCTACACAGCTACAGTCACAGAAACGACAGTTGGAATATGTAAAGATAAGGAATCATAGAATGGTAGGGTTTGGAAGGGACCTCTGGAGATCATCAAGTCCAACTCCCTTGCCAGAGCAGAATCACCTTGGGCAGACCACACAGGAACAGATCCAGGTGGGTTTTGAAAGTCTCTAGAGAAGGTGATTCCACAGGCTCCATCGCCTACACAGTAAAGAAGTTTTTCCTCACATTGAGGCAGAGCTTCTTGTGTTCCAGTCTGTGACCATTACATCTTGTCCTATCACAGGGCACAACTGAAAAGAGACTGGCCCCTTCAACTGGCACCCACCCTTCAGTTATTTGTAAACATTAATAAGATCCCCTCTCAGTCTTTTCTTCTCGAGGCTAAACAGCCCCAGGTCTCTCAGCATTTCCTTGGCACAGAGATGTTCCAATCCCTTAACCATTCTTGTAGCCTCTGTTGGACTCTCTCTAGTATTTCCCTGTCCCTCTTGAAATAGAGGGACCAGAACTGGACACAATACTCCAGAGGTGGTTTCATTAGTGCAGTGTGGACGGGGAGGAGAACCTCCCTCAACCTTCTGGACACAATCTTCTTCATGCATCCCAGGACACCACTGGACTTCTCGGCCACAAGTGCACATTGCTGTCCAATGGATAACTTATTGTCCTCCGGGACTCCAAGGTCTTTCTCCATGAAACTACTTTCCAGCAGGTCTACCCCTAACCCATACTGGTGCAGGGGGTTATTACTCCCCAGGTGTAGGACTCTGGAATTCACTGAAAATACCCAAAGGTTCTATAGCAGAATAAACACACCCAATAATTCAAATACTCTGCTGCCTGCACAACATAATGAGAAGAAAGATTTAATGCTGTTCAAAAGACAGCAAACAAGAACCACATATCCACGTATTTGGTTTTGTCCTCTGCAGCATATGCACAAAAGGAAAATGCATTATTTTGCCTAATGCCAAAAATACGACAAGGACTATTTACCAATAATCAGTGTTTTGAGATGACACACACAGCATCAATGTTCAAAGCTTCCATAACAGAAGTGACTAATTGAAATTATTCTCTCTTGCCAGGGCTTTAACATCATCCTATCAGCACCTATACTGCACAACATCCCGTTATGGTTTTTTCTATTTTTCATGCTATTCCACCTGAATGAGAACATTATAAATGCTTATTTTCTTAGTACTGCTTATAAGCCCACTAGTATTCCACATTTCTAGGGTATAACTCAAGTGATGCATATGCACACACAAAGATCTGAAAAATACCCAGTGCTTGCAGGTGAAAAATTGCAGCTCCTGCAGTCATTTTTTATGTTTTTAATCTAAACACTGGGCTCAGTACTATCCTGGATACAAGTAGAATTATCATTTGCTTTTGATTTTTGAAGATCTCTAAGAAAGTAGAAAAGCTCTAAGAAACTTAGATGTGCAGCTCTAACTTTTGTTAGAGCCTTTGAAGCTTACAGCAACGTTTAATTGACTGATACATTTCCATCCAGTTCAGTAATTCAGAGGTTAAAGGGGAGAGACTGGAGGGAGGAGAGAGGCTTCAGCAACTTCTTGTCCGTATTGAATTGTAAATAAAGGTCTAAGCCACTCAAAATTCTATCTTTTGTGTGGATTTCATAAAGTCTTCACAGATATCAATTAGTATTATTCAAGGCCTACAGGTGTCTCAAATTCCTTAGATGCCCTGGTGATTTTTAAAGTGCTTTTAAATGCATGCTGCTATAAGCACCGGTATGCTTTCTAAACAAGCAAATTAAAATTCCACAGGCTAGAAAGGCAAGGGTTGCTTCATTTCATTAGAGTCTGATCCCCAACTTCCTTTTCCTGAAAATCCATTTTATTAGATAAAACTAAAGTTTATATTGCATGAAATACTTCATTTTTTTCCAAATACTTCAAATTAGCTCTACAAGTTCCCCAGGAAGCTTCTCAAAAGCACACTCTTTTGTTTTTAACCTAGGCATACCAGTCTAATGGATTAGCACATTGAATATATATTCTACATTCCCTAACAAAACAAAAGCAGAATTGCAATTTATTCTCTTAATACAGAAGTCACAGTAATTGCTACAATTTCCAGATGTAACTACTGATTCCCTAACAGAGAGGGATTTAACTCTCCTATGACGAATAAGCATGAGGGCTAGGAACTGGTGGAAAATAAACAGAATAGATTAAAACTAATGTTAAGAGAATGCATTGGGGTGACCTATGAATAAACCAATGAAATGACCACAGATGAAAATCTAGCAAAATTCAGTAATATGGATCAATTTATGTTATGCAAAAGACCACACTTCCTCTGCATCAGCAGCAATTTCTGCTATCAACTAAGTTATCGGTTTTGAGGTTTTTTTTCTTTATGCTTGCGAGTTAAAAATGAACAGAACCAGAAGGAAAACCCATGGTCCAGGTAACATCAAGCTAGGATCATCTCAAAATTAAAAAATTAAAAATCAACTAAAATAAAATAAAGAAAAGGAAAAACAATTTGTCTGGATAATCCCTTTGAGGTTTTTCAATAGACAAATGTCATGTAGTTTTCATTCACGGTGCAGGATGTTGTAAACTCAGAAACAGTACGGCTGCCAACTGAATCTGCCCCAGCTATGTCTGCAAAAGGGCTGATAGCCACACACACCACTGTTAAAATGCTTTTTTTAAATTATTAGCTACTTAATACAATGCCTCAGTTGTGAAAAATCTTTAAATTCCCCTACTGGCAAAACTGCAAATACACATTTACCACAATCATTAGGGTTTTGTGCATATATTATACTGCTCCTCTTGCTTTAGGAAGGGGATGCTCATTTATTCCTTTAGAGCAGTGTGATGATGAAAGTGAAGCTAGAGGAAAACAGCTGGCACTGCAGAAAAACCTCTTATCTAAGCAGAGACTCAGCCAAGACTTTTGTAGCATAACTGGCTTTGTTAACCTACAAAATATTGAAGATATTTTAAAGAGACTTTAAAAACCATTATCAGTTATTGTCTATACAAGACTGGGTGTACAAGACCTATTCCCCTGTGTTCTTCTGAATCATATATACAATTGCCAGCAATTTTTTGGCTGGTACTTCACTGTATAAACAGCCCGTTACAAAACTGTCACCATCACCACAACACTCCTCCCCAGCTAAATCCCTCGTTCAGCTTTGCCAGACTGTCTTTTTCAACAGGAAGCTGAAATGTACAGGTTTTCTTTTTTTTTAAATAAGGATGTTTTCTTGCCTTAAACTTTTTTCTATAAATATCACTTTTAAGTTTTCATCAGGAAATACTTCAAATATCGAGATTACCCTTCACCCAACTGCTCCACCCACACATCAGCAATACAATGCTAAAAGAAAAGCAGAACTTTCCATAAGTCATATTCATAGGTTTAGGAATCAAATATTTAATTTTCTCTGTCGTTTCTGCTTTAAAATAGTGTGCATAGACAATATGTCATATAAATTGCAATGATCAAGTGTAATAACATTGTTTTATTCTCTTTCTGGGATTTCTACATCTAGGGCAAGTGTAAGTTCTGAAAACCATGTTGAAGTGCAAGGGTGAGTGGACTGGTGACGTGAGAAAGGAAGACAACATACTAAGGCGATGAAGAAATTCTGAGACAGCTTGACTACTCATCAAGAAGACAAAGGGGAGTGAAATTTGGATAAGCAAATAACTTCTGTCAGGTTGTTACCTCTCCCTTTTGACTTAAAGTGCTGCACAATGAGTTCAACGGCACTGATCCATAGCCAAAATGGGAAGAGGTGGCCCCATATTCCTCATGACCACCTCCCCTCCCTGGCTTCAAACCTCTTGCACTGGTTTTGGCACTCCTTCAGCTATATGATGAACTGATTCAGCTTGCTAAGCTGGCAAAAAAGGATACCACCAAATGAGAAAAAAAGGAAGTGAGAGGAAGAGAGAGGGAGGAGCTTGGCTGAATTTTCTGGTGGCAGTAAGCCATGAGATAGCTCTGCTGCATTGTGTAGCTGCACCACCAATGTGAAGCTCTGCAAGGCTGAGCTGACGTAACTGCAACACCACTGCGGTTACGAAGAGGATTTGCTGCTTTCTCCCTCCTGGCCACACATTCCCCACTATTTCCTTTGCTACAGTCCTGCTGTTTGTCTGAGCACTCAGCAAGTCAATTCAGCTTGCTAAAAAAAAATTAAAAAAAAATTTAAAAAAAAATCTATTTTTCTCTTTATTTTCTACCTGACTAGCAGGCTAAATGGGCTCATTCAGGAGGGGACAAGCACCAGAAATGACTCAAGAGAAGGTGCCAGGCTGGAAGTCAGGTTTTTTGGGTGACAAGGATTCTTTAGACAAGCTCAGCAGCTCTTAAGGAACCTTAGGCTATGACCCTTATACCAATCTCAGTTACCAACTGCCTTGCCTTGGCCTCCTCCCTCCATTGTGCCAGCACAGGTGCTCCTCCACACCTGGATGAAGTAGTTCAGTACATTAAACAAACAGGAAAACTTTTTTCTTTTTCCTTTTCTTTGTAAAGAGCTGAATTGGCTCATTAAGAATTCAGTTAAACCCTTGTACCAGCAAGGAAATGGGTGGGATCGTGAAGAAAGGAGAGAGGATAGGACTTATGTAAAATAAAATGTCAGAAGAACCACAGCTTAAAAATACAGTGAAGCACATTTAAATACAGAAGCCAAGATTTTACTGAATTCAATTTGAAATAGGTATTTCTTTTACGACAACCTTTATGCTTTGGTAAAATATAAAAATGTAAAAATCTAAAATGTAAAAATATAAAAATGTCATTGCTGCCTTGTTTAGACTAACAAAGGACAGAAGCGAACACACAGCTTTGCTTCACAATTCTGTACAAATAAAGGACAGTTGGCAATGTTTTCTATTACTTCCAATATCACTATTAACTAGAAATCTTCTATGCACCTTTCTTACTTTCACAGTTTTAGTAGGTAATGCAACAGCATCTACAACATAATCATAAAGGATCTAACACAAAACCACCGGTGGACATGACGATGTTGTTTGCTCTGTAGTATACACAAAGGGAGCAGCCACTTACTTTCTGATACCATTAAATATTACCTGTTAAATATTAGTCTGTGAGCCATGACGTGGGAGATGGCTCCCACAGTAAGAGCCATTCTCAGTAGCTCTCTACAAAGACAGTACTACTTAATGAATTGAAAAAAATACTGTACATCAAAGCTGTTCAGCTGTAAACAGCAAAGCACTTACTGCTCACACATTTTCTTTTTTTTCTTTTTACTTCAGCTGGATAGTAGGTGCTCTAAGTAAACAGTCGGGCTAATCTGGCAGTTATATAATACTTCAGCCCAGATCAGACTGATCATATTTTAATCCCATATATAAAATAAACCAAGCAAGCCAAGTGGAGGTCTTCATTCTAATCTCAGTTTTGCTTTTGCTACAGATCTCATCATAGTATTCATTTTCTCTGGAAAACGAGAAGGCGGGGCTACTGTGCTTGGCAGAAATTAGAAATTTGGAAGCGCTGCAATCATGAGTCCTGGCTGAAAGATGTCACAAGAACCAACTGCAGGAACGTGCAGACTGAGAAAGGCAATGAAAGAGCAGAACACTCTCCTCCTGGATACCACCAGCAGAGTGGTATGGGAGTCCTTAAAGGGTGAAAGATGTAATCTGTTCCTAATTCAGGCACTTTTCTTTCAGCGTGGAGGTCTTTCCCGGAGGCTTGAATTTATTTGCATGGAAGGCCTGAAGCCCAGCAGAGTCTCATCCCACATGGATGCATGTTCAGCTGCAAAGGCTCCTTTACTGGACTTCCCTGGAGTAAATCCATGGCAGATGTCTTTAAATCTAACAAGGCTGGAATTTGGTTAGCCAGTGCTTGATCCTATGGCTAGGTTGGCTCTAGCTTCTCACTTGAGCAAGTGATGAAACTTGAAGCTGAGACTCATTCAAAACTGCAAGAGCAATTGCAGTAGGACTTCTCTCTTGGCCATATTCCAGACATTACAAGCATCAAGAATGCAAATCTGAATGTAGATCTTGATGCTCAGATTAAAGGATAAAAATAGAAGACCTTGAGAAAAAGCATCAAAGCAGACAAGGGAAAACACTACACAGATGGAAAAATCGAACGGCAGGTTTTTCTGACTCAGAGGTGGGTGAGATATTCTTCAATGGTAACCAACAAATTCACACTCAAACGAAAGTCACCAAGCAGTTACACCTTGCCTCTACAGATGTTGCAGAAGAAAAGCTTTCCAGTCCCTTAGGATGGGTGATGGACACACTCAGTGTGAGAGCGCCCACCAGGATTCCTACCAAACTATCTTTCTGTCAGACTGCTGGCTTACCTGCCAAAATCAACTAATTACTAAAATAGTCCTTTAAAGGAGCTCAGTTCCAGCTTGAGAAAAGTTAATAAAAAGCCAACCATTTTCATGCTCCGATTTCAGTTATATTCAGAAGCATACTTGAAAGCAGTTCTGATGTCACAGACTACATTACATTGTAGCTCAAGGTTCAGAGAACAGACACAAATGTTCAGACAGCACTTAGGTGACAGTAAGAAAGTTCTCAGAAATTCTAGATACTAGACATAAAATGAAGTCAAAATTTGAAAATTTAGAAAAAAATTGTGACGTTTCTTCTATAAAATTTTGCTTTACGTTACCAAGGTGACTTTCTACACTCCCAGTTCTTTCAGGGCTTCAAGTATTTTGACAATGAGCTGAAAACATACTCTGTTTTTTTCCCAGAAGACAAACAGATACTTTGCTTAAATACCACATGCATTGTTCTTTTTCTCTTGGATCCCGAAGTGGTGAAATAACAGCTATGTTATAATGGAAGACATAAAAACGGTTAAATTCAGGCACTTCTGTGCAAAGTTAAGAAAACCATAGAGTCATTGGCTTTTTTTACCCCACCAAATGAGTCACATAACCATCTTCCAGCTGCTAGTATTTGTCTTCTGTTGGACAGTAAAGAACAGATGATCTTCAAACAAAATTCTTGTGCACACTTCATGATTCACTCTATACTGTATGGTAACCAATTGATGTCAATATCAGAAATAAATTCTTGATCTGTCTCATAATTAGTGCTGTGGCCAAGATTTACTGCTGATAACCATGTTCATATACTGGATTTTATTCTTTTGTTTCTGAGAAGCTAGTAGAGTGTAAGGCTGACTGTTCACTTTACCAGCAAAAAAAAAAAATCACCTAGAAAAAGAACCACTTCCCTCTGGTGTTAAAATTCACCACATCTTTAGATTTGCTTTAAGTTTATGCAGCTGACAGAATTAAAGAATAAATATTACTCTATGAAAAATGCTGACATAGTACTAACCGATGGAGCCCCTGATCTTATGTGCGTGCATAACAATGAACTCCCTGATGTCGTTTTCAACTTGGAAAACCCTATGTGTCTTCTATTTTAGATTCCTTTCAACAGTTAACAACTAAAGGCCTTATTCATGAGGTAAATTTATCTTGGGAAATGCCCTGAAAGCACAGACTGTACTCTTCCTATGTACAGTAGCTTACTATTTTCTGAAGATTTATCACATACATTTCTCAGTAAGAGATTACATTTCATTATTTCCCAAACAGATTATATTATATGTTTTATAGAGCACTTTTACTAAAAAGTAACTGATTTTTTCATGATCCTTCTCTCTGAACACTTACCTGGTTATATAAATCCTGTAATTAATGGGTTTAGGCTCAGTCATTTTATTCTTTGTTTTTATTGTCCTGCATTTATTTATTGTTACAGCAGCAGCTGAAGGAAGCATTTGGAAAGATCTCACAAGGAAAAATTCTTGTTGGCTTTTCCCACTCTAAGTGTCCAGCCAGCTTCTGTATAATCACACAATAGCTAGTGAATTATAGAGTGTGGTTTTTAATTTATTGCAAGATTTCTTTTTTTTTTTTTTGGCAACACGGATCTCCAATCTGAGAACCACATCCAAAGTCTAGATGGCACTGGATTCTGGTTTCACTTCATTCTTTACTTTGGCCATGATGGGAAATATAAATCAACCATACAATGGAATGTAGCTGATGTTTGCTAACATTTCTTTGACACTGAAATGCAGGGATCTGACATGAGAAAGCCCAAGAACAAGAACATAAAGCTGCATGGTGAATACTTATACAACTATTAAATTGTAAGCACTACTCTTCTGTTGTTGAACGGTATGATTCCTTCTCCAGAGATGATCACCCCCTCCTCAACTGAACTAAATAAATTAAAAAAAAAGTTAAATTTTAACCAATTGTTCACTTAGGTCATATTTTAAGTTACAAACTTTGTAAAAGAACTGAGCTCTATGTGCCAAGCAACTTGAACAAATACTCATAGTTAAGGATGCAAATTTCCTTTAGGTTTAAACCTTTTTCTGCCAAGAAGTCCTATTCCAGGCTATGTTCTGAAAGGATAACAAAGCAAATAAGCAGTCTGCTTTTTCTTTATATCCTTATAGGGTTTTTTTCTCCAGCGGAATCTCTCCCAGCATCTGACAGCCTTAGTTCACAGTGGTTATTTTCTCATCGCATTTTGCAATCAATTCAATTATGTCTGAAAAATTTGATGGTCTTTTTATATATTTAACTTCAAGTCTTCCAGTCCTATTTTCCCTTATTTTTAAGTCTATTTCCTGCATGAAGGTTCATTTAATTAGAAATTCTGGGCTTTCAAAAATTATGCATCTGATGCAGAACAAACTCGTTGACAAATGCATGACATTTCACTCCCTCCTCTTAATGTCTTCTATGAGAAAATTAAAGAAAAATAAAATCAAAAGCCAAAAACCAAGGAATGAATTTGCAAGGCATCATAGTTGGAAAGAACAAAACAAGAACACTACAGGCCTCTCAGGATACTGTGACAACTGCTCTCACCAAAAAAATCTGCTCCAACAGAATACCTAGAAATGACACATTTCAAAACAAACTTCCGAGAGTCAAACACAACATGCACAGTACAAACTGGAATTTACTCATAATTCCCCCCCAGCAAAGAGGCAGAAAAAATATAAACATCATCTCATTTTGTTATTATTGCTTAAAGATAGTAGACATGACAGAAAAACCCAATGACAAAAAGAGAAGCACATTTGTCTGTGATTACCTCACCTTCTTGCACACCGCCTCTCACTTAATTCCTCTGGAAATACACAGTGCCATGTTTTATAAACATTATTTTCATTTCCTTTGCAGGGAGCTGTCTATCAGTAGTCATTATTACTGCCCTAACTATGTCAACTCCACATAAAAGTTCCAGCCTTCTAGCCAAACATCCCTCAGCTTCTTTCTCAAAGGCTTAGAAGGAAACAGAAGGAAACACAATATAAAAGCACTGGAGCATATGTCTATACACCTCCACCATCAAAATAGAAAAATCACTGACCCAGAACTACCCTGAGCTGTGTATGGTTCTCTAAAGACCACAAGCAATCAACAGAATGTATCTTGGCTCTACACAAATCATAATAATATTTTTTCTTTTTTTTTTTTCTTAAGTGTAATTGTAACCTCTCATGTCATATGATGATGTCTGCGGTAAGAAGGCCAGAAGCAAAATCAGGGTGCTTCAGAGTCTGTTGAAATACAGACAAGGACTTAAATGAAAATAGAATATTAACCTGTAAGAAAAAAAGGACTGGTTTAAATATGTTTTGAGATTAAAATCTTCTAAAGATCTTTCACCTAACTGAGTGAAGTGTAACAGGTCTCGATCTTTAAAACACAGCATGGTATGTTTTCATAACAGGGGAAGGAGCAGTAAAGTGGAATTCTGTTACAGTAGTAGATGACAGGACTACTTGGCTTTTCTAGCAAAATATGTATTTGATTTTTTTTTTAATGTTCTCCTACATGTTGAATTTGTTGAACTTACTTATGAAGCACATGCTTGTTTGCAGCACAACTTCAAGAACTCTTTGTTTTTCTCCATCTATTTGAGCATGCTAGATTTTTTTTTTAATAGGTTTTTAAGAAACATTAAGTAAGTCCAAAAGTGATGCTTTGATTATTTTATAACACCAGAGGAATAAACACTTTTAGTTGCTGTCATATTGTGACCAATTTATATTGTGGAATGTCATCTTCAAAATTCCCTCCAACAACTGACAGAATTGTTACATCCGTGTAGCATTATGTATTTTCTTTGATTTGGTATTACAAAAAGAATCTAATCTTGTAGTGAATCTAAAAGATGCACAAAAGCAAGCATGTCTCCATTTAAATGCTTAAAGATGCTACCACCTGTTTAAGTTAACAAGCAATAGGATAGCACTTTCTAAAATGTCCAACGTACAAAATACAATCATATGTTGCCTTGTCAGCAAAGAAAACATCAAATAAAACCTAAGCCTTCTTGCTTCTAAGCTGCATAATAATATTCTGTGTCTTGTGTAAATATACTAGCTACTAAAAAGCACACTTTAAAACACAAACAAAAAAAGCCAGTTCTTCCATGGTATTAGTCAAAGACTGATTCTGCAGTAAGGACAGAGACAACGCTGGTTTGGAACTTAAAGGAAGAAAAGCCTGAAAAGTAAGCAAACCACTGAACAAGCTTATCTTAATATGTTTGCATTCATAAAAAACACCATCAAAACTCACACAGCTTTGGTTCAGATCAAAAAAAAGGGGGAGGAAGGGGAAGAAATAACCCTCTGTTCAACATTAATAATAACTTAATAACAATGTTGCATAGACGGAATTCCAAGCTGCCTTCATCCACAGACTGCCACAGTGGCAGTAAGTCAGCAAATCTTTCAAACACCAGTCCCTTTGATCCAAACATGTAAGAAGCTCATGGTCAAACACCCTCGCTGAATCTTCATGCTTCAATTCACAAAGGACAGAACAGCAGTTTTTGTGTCAGACTTGTTAAGCAAGAGCAGGAAGATAATCCAGAAACAGTCGCAGAGTTTGTTATTTTGTTGGCATTTTTGATCAATGATTTTTATCATCACAAACAATTTCTAAGTGCTAATACAGCTCTTTTGCTGGTTCACCAAATTCACACTAAGCCATGCAAACAAACCCCCGAGAGATTGGGAAAGATTTCCCAATTTCGGTTTCCAAGGTAGACAAGCCAGTGTTGTTAATTTTGCCGTCTCCCCTCAGTCTTTTGCATACAAATTACCTTTCTTCAACTCCCTCCTCTCATTTCAGATTCTTTCCTCCCATATCTCTCAAGTCGACTTTCAAAACTACAGTCCTCAGTAAGATTCCCAATCCTTTCTTTTCTAGTAATTCTCTGAAAAAAAACCCAAACAAAACAAAAAACCAAACCCACACGCACAGCGTTCCTTGTCCTATTCCTGGCACCCAGCAGTCTCGCTGTCCGGTGCACAGAGCAAACAGTTCTATTAAATCGTGATATGCTCTGAGGGTTTCACAGCAAGCATCTAAGAATGCTCCGTGTGTCTGTGGAGAGCACTTGTGCCTTGGATTTGAAACAACGCGCTTAATTTGGCAAAAAGATTGCTGGACCTTGCAACTGCATAAAAAAGCTACAAGGGTGAGAGAGGGAAAGCCATTCAAGTTTGATGGGAAAGGTAGAAGTATTTAGGCTTAAAACTATTCTTCTCTGATTGAAAACAAAAGCTAAGGAGAAAGGCATTTTGTTGTTTAACGGTATTCCAAATTATGCATTTACTGATGGAATTCTGGCAGGCAGGGTGGTTGATGAAAAGCGGATGAACCCAGGGGATACAAAGAAATCATCTGCTAGAGGAGGAAAGAAAGAGACAAGATGGACCACAAATGTTAAAGAGGCAGCAGCAGAGGCCTGCACATCAAGAAAATGAAGGGGATGGAACAAGAGCAGGGTCTCTAATTAGAGACCAGTGGCATTATATGCACAAAACCAGTGCATATTACTTGAGTTGTTTATATTGGTAGGTGCGAAGGCTGGCCACTTACGGGCACTTAACCTCAAGTGACATTAACAAGGCCAAAACAGGATCCTACTTTAAAACTGACACCTTGTTTTTACTGACTTCAAATGTGATATAATCTGAGGGGCTTTAAGAGGGTCTGACAGCCAAGAGAGTTATTAATCTAGGGATAACTACCTATGCAATTAAGAGTGGAGAGAAAGGGTAAAAACAATCAGTTCTGTGCTAAAACAAACAAATAAACAAAATCTTTCTTCAGGCTTAAAGGTTCTCACTTCTCTCCTAACAGAGCACAGATGATCCACAGCTGTTTGGCATCTGTTGCACTTCTACCTAGTGAATGCACTCTCTTTGTCACTGGATATCTCCAAACACACGGACGGGAGCACTTGCATCCCGTAGGTTCCTGAGTGCTCCTTAGACATTCTTGATGGTGGAGATGAAGAACTAGAGACCTACAGGCACAGTAATATGAAAGCAATACCTACTTATCTCTGCCTAAGAAAATACATTTTCATTTAGTACAGCTATTTAATTTGTGAACAACTCCAAAAGCATCACCATTCAAGTCAAAGTAAGATTTTCATTACATACATTGTTAGCAAATTAAAAAAAAATAAAATAATCTTCTTGCAGTCAGAAAGGCAGAAAAATGTCAGTTCTGTTTTATGCTCAGAGAAGTCTCAAGTTTACCAGATGATTTGGAAAACAAAGTCGTTACTTAGCTGCAGTATTTTGCAAATGCAAGATGAGCCAAACTTTTATTTTGTTTTGAAATGCAGAAGCTTTTAACCATATGAAACCAATTTTATGTATGCCACTGATTCAAAATAATAATTAAAAAAAAAGTTTATGTATTACTTTTGGCATCAAATTCTTATGTAGTATTCCATGGATAAAATACCTCAGTGGAAACAGCTGTGCAAAGTACTCAAGCTGGCTTCTTTTCCTCCTCTGATAAACCTCTAAGCCTGTTTGGAAATTCCTATTTTTTCCAGACCTCAGTTTGGTAGGCTTATTTGGCAATCTGTCATCTTTCACAGGCACTTACTCTCTCATTTTGTAGCAGCTGTGGACATACAAATTTCCATAAAAATCTGCATAGATCCACTTAAAAGACTAAATTCAGAAGCTTCAAACCTGCTAAAGCAGAAAGGAATAATGGCAAAACACAAGTACCTCTTCTTGAGATAAATTACAAAAAATAACATATAAAAGTGACATTTACCTATTTTCTCTTCTAAAAGTAAAAAGCATCAAGTTTTCGTGATAATCCATGCACACCTATCAAGAGTGTATTTAAAATTAGTAAGTGCTAGCCCTGTAACAGTGCTCAAAAACATTAATAACAGACATTTTTCCTAAATGCAGTATTTTAATATGAACGAACAGCAACAAACGTAAAGATCTGGTCAACAGATACACAAACGTAAAACAGTCGATGTGTATGCAAAAGCCCTGGAAGGTGGCACGTGATTTGCATAGACAGGCTATATCTGGACATATATATAATCCAGAGCTCTCACTATTTGTGAAATCTTGACAATTAGAAGCTCTGTAAATATTTAACATAACTTAATGCCAGAAGAAATACACATCTGCCCAACATAGCATGTTAAGACAATTCCACAGCCTCCTCATGATGATGGCTAAGGCCACAACATCCTTGCTTTTAGCAGAAGTAGAAGGTTTTCAAGTATTATTAGAATGATTCTGCCATCCTCCCTCCCCCCACAAAGCTCTGCACTAAGCTTAATGAAGTAGTTTGTGCCTTTCAGAGCTACAGGAAGCTGAAATAGTGATTAAATACTCTTCAGTTAGGTTTTCAGACTTGTCTGTACAGCTCCCTTAAAATTCATGTTCCAATAAAACTGCATTGCTCTATCTCTCAAGGAATTACCTACTTATAGTACAGTCTTGTTAATATTATTTTCTCAGATGATAATTATTATAGGTTACTGGAAGACCAGTAACCTATGTCCTTGGTAAATTATCTCAAATCCAGAAAGGCACAATGAAAATACATTGTTGAAGACAATTAGGGAAACTGTTCCCGAATAAGGGTCTGTTTTTGCAAAAAGTGGATAAGCTACTTTCCTTTGCCAGTTGCTCAAACCTAATTATGCATAGTCACTGAAGTAGAGGTTGAATTTTCACATGCACAATGTACAAACAACATCTTTTTACTTTAAAAAGGCTTGACAGCAGTTTTAAAAGTCAAAACCTGATATCTTTATTCTCATTATAAACAGACAGTAAAAATTACTAAGAAACACATTTGGTTTGCTGATGTTGGTAACGGGTAGCATTTCTACAGTCACCAAAGTTACCAGGAAAAAAATAACCAAATGCATCGAATACCAAATGGAAATTCAAACAACCTTCAGCATATCCGAAGCAGTAACAGAAATACATAATGGTTTTAGAAAGTTTATTTCACTGAAAAAGGAATTATTTGTATTAATAGAGTTCTCTGGTAAAAGGTCAAAACTGGGAAAAGACTGCACTTCAGGCTATTTATCACAGTCCTCCAAACAACAATAAAAAGTCCTAGTGTGACAAAGAGGGAACATCAGTTCTGCCTTCCCACAAAATAACGTTAAGTATTTTGCTTGCAATTCTACTTGTAACTTAGGAAAGCTCCTGAATTCATCAGCAAATATACATTTACTCAACATTAAAAACACAAACAACACCCCTCTCCCAAAAATATTAGCCCCTCCAAAATAAACAGAACCATCTTTCTCTTCCTATAAACTTTAAACCTAATTATGTAAATCAATAACCAGCAAAACTAGCATCTTAACAGTCCTTCTGCTGAGGTTCTTACCATTGTATACAAGTACACTTATTTTCAGAATCTTTAAGACTTCTGGGCCGATACAAATGAACCTAAGTTACTATCAAGCATTTGCCTTCATTCAGGATTTTTAATACTTGTAAATGCACCACGTTGCAAGATATATGTACCAACACTGTTCCTTACTTTATCAATTACAACAGATTCCAAGATGTTGGCGGGGGGGAGGCATTTCATTCACTATTCTGAGATTCCAAATCACAATTCTGTAATTCAAAGAAAGCTGACCCCATCTAAATGGGGCCAGTGCAATTTATGCATTAAGTGCAAGTCAAAAATTTCTATCGATCCATTTCAGCAGCCTGGATTAAAAAGCTTTGGTCTCTACTTTTAAGCTCTCCAATGTTTTCCTCCCTGTTCTCAGCAGAAAAACAAACCCCCAACTTCCCCTTGTTAATATCCCTACCCCTCCACGTTACTATTGGCCATCAATGTAATATTCTATATGGCACATTTTAGAGCTTAATCTGGAAAAGTAGATGACACTGTAATCTCATAAATTATGCAACATTTAAAAAAAAATATTCATTCTCAACACGTCTGTAGCTAAATAGTGAAATTGTGCCTTAATGTCCATATCACCAAATATTTACCCTTCTTACAACCAGGTATTACATTACATAATTTGGCATAACATTTGCCTACATATACAAAACAAAGGACAGTGTTAATATGCAGGTAAATATCTCAGCATGACTCATTCTAAATATGTGGTCTGGCACAGGTTTCTTTATATTTATACAGTAGAGTTACAGGAAACTGTCATTGCTAATAGAGAAGCGCCCTGCCTTGCCAGGGCTATGAAGGTTACTACGTTCATTAGTGCCGGTCAGTGATGTTCTCCTTCTCTGGGATGGGGCCCATGTGGTTGTCCAGCACTTCTAGCCACACAGCAGATGCTCTACAGTCCTCTACTGTACTGAAAATGTATAGGTATCAGCATTGCTTATACTATAGTATATATACTATATATACACTATACTTATTCCTAACAAATTAGCACAAGCCCTGCCACAGCAACATCAGTTTGCCATGAAGCCTCAAGCTGCATTATCATTTTCAGAAAAGAGAAAGTTGAATTGTGTTCTATGTTGAGCTGCTTGCACCTGGGATCCTACTAAAAAAGGAGACTTATGGACTTCACCTATCCTTAATACAGAACTTGAAACTAAAGCAGCAGAGAAAACAGGCTGGCTACTGAGGCGTGTAATTTCTTCCTTCCTCTTTATTCTAAAATTATTCACATTACCTACTTGATGAAAAAAAGCCCGAGCAACCCAAGATTTGAGTCACACACAGAACATGGTCAATTCTTATCACAGGGACCCTTCTCTCACTAAAGAGTGAAATGTGCATTGGCCTTAGTCAGACAGAAAAAAATGTCCTGCTTCTGAATAACAAAACATGTATTTTCTACAGATACTGCTTCAGCCATTTAACAAATATTTTCATGCTTTGCTTCTGTCATGTTATCAATGCTCTTTTTGTGTGCAGTTGCATCATCTATTGTACAAAAGAGTAAGGTGACAGACCCAATCATGAGCACTTAACATTGATGTGCTGCTCACAGTCCACGGCCATGGCTTTATTATTAAAGCTATGAAAGAGTGAATTTAAAATATGGCAGAACATGAGAAATTTTTTTTTGCATTTCCAATTCTAGTCATCATCTTTCTGATCCTGAACAGCAACCAGACCTACAAAATTTCTTCTCTTTCCACTAAGCTATTTTTTGTACACTGTCCTCTTCCCATGGTCACCAAAAGGGCAAGGGACGCTTCCTCCATCACTCACTACCTGTACCTGTTCAACTTGAAGACCAAGATTATTTATTTGCAGAAGAAAATTTTATTAATTTCCCATCACTAATAGATGGTTATTTATACAGCTCTAACAACAACGAGGAAAATGGGAATTCATTGGACATGACATCAGCATCCTCATTACTTCAACAGCCCCATTCTGTGGGGGACAAAATGAGTTATAGCTAAAGCTCTTCTAACTACATGTGAAACGCCTATTTCTACCAGCATGCCAAGCAGCACTATCAACAGAGAAGATGGCACAGGTCACCTGCAACCATGAGAATTTTAAAGAAAACAGTTCTGAAGGCAAAAGAGTAACAATTCATCATTTTTGATTTGCAGGAAATAGCTACCATTTAAGTTCATAAAAGAAAGAAAACCAAACCCAACCCCCAGACACACACCTCCCCCCCAAAAAAAATCAGCATTAAAATTTTGAGGGGATTGTGCTTTAAATATGCTTCAAGCTAGAAGAATTAAAATGTGAAAGGACATCCTGGCAATCACTGCAGGAAATGAAAGGCTCAGCTGTTCACTTTCTAAAAAGGAGAAGGCAAACATCTAGCAAAGAAACACAAAATCCATAAAAAAATTTTAACCCACAATTTTCTATCAAAAGGCACAGATCTTATAAAACAGAATACTGAGCCTTCTAGTACCATTACTCTTTCAGCTGAGAGACAGAACCAAGGCCTCACAAAAGTGACTTTGTATAATTTAGCTGGGCTATAGCCCACAAAAACTGCTATCACTGACGCCCAGCGTGCTGACAGGAAATAGTTGCTGCCTTGAGCCTTGATCTACCCACATGAAATGGAGCTTGCTGGCTGACCACAGACCGGCCTCTGTTCTCTTTATAATTGTCAACATCTGCTCTGCAGATCTATGAATAATTTTATGACACACACACACAAAATCTCTCCTACTGACTCCAAAGGTTGTTGGGTTTGTTTCTTTTCTTTTTAAACGTGTGTAATCTGACACCGAGATTAAGAGAGAGCCCGTTCTGCCCATAGGTTAAGATTTACATTCTTCTGAAAGATGCCATTAAAATGGAATTCGGGGTAGGTAGGAAAAGCTAATGTCACTGACTGTTAACTTCTAAAACCAGGTGGTCAAATAAATGTTGGCAGTTGAGATAACATTACAACATTTTCACATATGTAGGTAAACGGAGCAACTGTCCACTGGTGTGGGCTCTGTAGTCGCTACCTCCACGAGACATAGCTGCGATTGCTCTGATTGATTCACGCCAAGTACAACAAATCTCAAATCAAACCTTTTGCTCCCAAAGGGGTGGGGATGCAGATATACCAATGGACACATTCAACATAACTTGAGTTTAAGTTAAAAGAAGAAACATTTGAGGACAGAACAACAACTCTATCACTTGAAAACTCAACCTTCCTGCTCTTTCAAGTGAGCCATGAGGGGTTCCAAGACCAGCAAGCATTTGAATTTAAGTTTCTAATTTATCTTTACCTCACAATCACAAGATTTATTTATGTATTAATTTATTTTTATAGAAGTGTGTGAATATGAAAGATATGGATAAGACTCTGGGGACATGGCCACACTACAATTTTAGATTGTCACCATACCTGGCTACAAGAAGAAAATAAGTAAAGAAAACCAGAGATGCATAGGTGCATCGGCCTGTCTGCAGTACCCATTAGTGACGCTATTCTTCATGATCAGTAAAAGCAGAAGAGTGGAAACAGAAATAATTAAAGAACTAATCACAAGGGGAACGAGTACTTGCCAGTATAATTCTCAGACGGTTTTGCAGGACTGAAACATAACATGGCGAGGCTTTCCAGACTGCCTCCTGAGCACAGCATAGGCTTACTGGCTGCCTATGGGACAAAACTAGAAAAAAAAAAAAAAGAAATCCTTTCTCATTTAGGGTAAAAACCCAGGAAATACACAGAAAGAAAAGAACAATGATAAGCATAAAGCTAAACATCGTCCCTTTCCTGTCTGGCTGAAGCATACGCTGTATTCAGGTCCACTCCAACAACTTCACTATCTCCCTTTCTTGCTTCTATTGTAATAAAGCTGAGAATTTCCCTGCAGTTTCCCAGATGTAAATGCTGTGACAGTAAGAGTGCTTCTTCTGAGCCTGAGTTCAGTAGTACCTTCCTGGGCTGGCAGCGCTCTAAATGAAGCATGTCGAAGAGTACAAGCGTGTTTAGTTTAGCACCACTTAGCAGAGGTCTGTGGACTTGGAGAGTCTGGTTTCTCTCGGAAACATTAAAACCCGTTTAAATGCAATTGCCAACCTGATGACCAATTCACCTTCTTTCCCCCGAGACACTGATTCCACAGATGGAGTGTTCAACTGATGAGGTCCTGGTTTCTCCTGAATATGAAGATGATTATTAATCTGCTACTTTCTTGCACTCATGGGTGGTTACATTTAAATCTCTTTATTAGAAACTACTAAGCAATTTGCTCCTTGCAAAATGAATGGGCAATTAAGCATGTGGTGAACTTGTGGCTCTTTTGTGAAGCACTGGGGAAAGATAGAATTCTTTGGCGGAAGAGACGAAACTGAGAACCAAGTGAAAAAGTGAATGCTGCTGAATGCTGTCAAAGCTGTAACAATCAATTCCAAAGTTTGCATGGAAAACAGCAAAAAGCTTTAGGACACGTAGAGGAAAAAAATACAGTATGAAACCTGACTATATAGTGCCAAAGTTCCCTGAATTACACAGACAGGTCTGGCACGTATGTTCAAAGCTTCATTTAAGGTGTACAAGAAAAAGTATCACCATTATGTGACATTAAGCACAAACTCAGACCGTTTTACTAGCTTTTAACAAAGAACATGGACTTTTGCTCTAGAGAATTCACAGTTCTGCTGCAAAGGTACTTAAGAAGGACAGGGAATGACAGACGGAGAAGAGAATAAAGAAAGTGAACATTGGATGAGGCAAAAATCAAAACAGAGGCACACCAAGTAAATCTAGTGCTCTTTGTGCTTAGGCTGGAGAAAGAACATTTGTGCAACATGCTGCAGTCTGATTTAAACACAAACAACCTCCCAACAAACAACAGAGAGACAAACAAAAAAGAATGTATCTTAAGAGGCATTGCTTAGTATCTGAAATCCCCATCAATCATATTATTTTGTCCTATTATATACTCATACAGTAGGAGATCACCTAGATACAGAGAGTAGAAGGAAAATGAAAAACAATAATTTGGAATATATTACATCAATTCGAAGCTCTTGCATTATAGCATCAGTTCAACAGGCTACACAAGGCCTAACCATTTTGAGGTAAGAAATGGCTATGCTACGGAGACTTCTTGTACATATTTCAGTGTAACCACAGCAGTGCAGCTCTCTAGAAGAGATGTGGCTATATTTGCATAAAAGTTGTAGGTAATTAAAATGTAACTATGAGCTATGTTGATAGAAATCAGTCTTATACAACTGAACCCACATAAGGGCTTTTAGTAGTATATTCTGGCATCAAATCCATAGTCCAACAGATAAACCAATAAACTTTCTGCAAGTTTAACAAGCTAAATTATTTATAGACAGCACACTTGTTTTGTTTTAGTGGCAGAATAAAACCTCCAAAGTGATAAAGATTAAAACAGTATTTTAAGTATAATTTGAACCATCCTTTAAACACAAAGAGCTTGTCTTAATTTGTCTTTACCATTTTATAACATAATCATAATCCTGAGATTAATACTCTTACTACTGTGTTTATTCCATTCTGACATTATTAGGGTACATGTATGCAAGGAATTAGCAAAAATAAGTATGTCCTCCTATCATGTTAAGAAATCATATGCCTGAAAATAATAATTCTTTTTATTGTACAAACTTTCTGAGCACCCATCTTTTATGTCAGCAAGCATGCTTAATATCTACTCCAATAAATTAAACATTTAATTAAAGAGTATAAATGAATGGAAAAACTTGGAAAATACTTCAGATTTCTGTAATAAATAAAATCTGGTAACAATTACTTTTTCTGGTTTAGTAGTTCTGAAAAAAAAAAAAAAATCATCACTATAATTTTCAGCAACTTCTAAACTGTCATACTTTCCTTGCCAGCGGCATTAGAATTTTCAATTTCACTAAGGTATTGAGTTTGTAAAATGAAGTGTATAAAACTGCTGGGTTTACACTTCTCCTCTGCTGCCTTTTCCTGCGCCACAGGAGTCATCACTGCAAGTGATGCAAAAGGTTAAACCCACCCACATCATAGAAACCAACTCATCCAGAGAGGTGGCAAACGACCAACAGTTACACTAGAAGGCAGATGCAAGACCATTTCCTTCCTTGTTATCCACCCCGCACACTGCAACCGCTCCGATTTCCGTTTGGGCCAGGGCTTGGCTGGCCCTTGCTAACCACAGAGCACATGGCTGCTCCACCTCCTCTCCATGTGACCAGTCCACAACCGCGAGCTGTGCACACAAGCACTGCTTCTAGAGGAACTGGATGTGCTGATCATCCTTAAGATCATGTCACTGCAATAAATGAATAGACAAATATCTATTCTTTATGAAAAGGGACGCCCTGTTCACAGCTACAGTTGATCCAAGCTAATGCTCTTAAAAGCTCACTATTATTTTTTATCTGCATAACTTCAGCTCCAGAGCTTCTAAACAATTGGCCAAGGCTGTACAAGCAGTATAAAAACACCCTCTCCCAGTTTGCCTCACTCGCACCAAGGAAAAAATATAAAAATTGAACTAATCATAAAATCTGGATCCTTATACTCAAAAGCTGTTAGAATGGACCGGAATCTGGGATTTTTTTTCAACAGAGAAAGGAAAAAAAAAACCCCAACCAAAAGCCTCAAACATAACAGTACAACAGATATTGTTAATACTTATGAGAAGATACGGTGGATGTAAATATTTTAAAATTCAGCTTCCTTAAGTAGTCAAAAAATCAGAACTACTGTAGAGACAAATGTCAAACATGGCAGGGTAAGGTCACTATAAAAAAAAAAAAATTAAGAAACTAAATCTTGACTGTGATAGACTGAACAGGCTTTTAGACCCACTATCCATTATGGGAAATGATCCTTCCATACTCACACACTCAGCCATTCCAATTACTGAGCTCTCCTGAAAATCTGGCCCAGTACTTTTATCACTAAAGATCCAAAAAGGAAGGTTTTCTCCAATAATAAATAGAACGCACTTAACTCATGCTCATAAACAACTTTTAAAATGGTGAAAAACTGGTCAGTGCCCAGTTGCAAGAGACAAAGAAATGTTCTTCCTAAATATAGGGCTATAATAGGGAGCTGCATTGCAGCAAAATATGTTTAAAATCAATAATTTTTATTACACTAAAAGCCACAGCAAAAATATGTTCCTTTTTTGTGGAATCAGCACTCTGACTTTCAAATTCAAAGGAAGAAAATTACAGGAAGTTAAGGGTGTATCTGCTCTATGCTTTCACAGATGGGGGACCAACTGAAAAATAAACATCACTAAATTCGTTTGAAAATTGGTTTTGGAGTAGGCTTTTTGCTGGGGGGGGGGAGGAGTTAGGGGTACTTCACTTCTCACCTATCATTTAAAAAAAAAAAAACTGGGTTATATTCCATCTGTAAGACAACAGCAAAGTTTCCTTAGGTTAAAAAAGGCAATGATACAGCAGCCCAAAGGGAGTCTTAAAGGCTGTTATTTGTAAACTGGCTTATCAACAGGATAAATACTGAAGGTCAAACAAGTATAACTGGAGCATTTAGAAACTGGGAGTTACCAGTTGGTTCAATCCATGTTCCTAACTACAGTTCTACATTAATAACCAAGTCCTGATTGTATTTTAACTTCTTGTCCTATTTTTCAAAGTAAATTTTAGAACTATTGAGGAGACAGAAATATTAATAATAATTTGGAAAATAAATTACGCATTTCTGAAAATTTAATCCTTGACAGTTTTCCTTTAAATTACCTGTTCATATCTTCTATCAAATGTCTTAAGAAGAATAGTTTTTAGGATGCAAACATGTTGTGTTCCATCTTGGTACGATTAATTACTTAAAATACAAGAAAATATCAACTGGAATAAATCATAGAAAACAGTTTATCTCTGAGTTGAGCTATCTGCTTAATTCCCATCAAAATTGTACCATGGTTTCTCTGCCATACAATTATCCATCATGCCATAAGACTGTATTCATCAAGAACTTTTTGGTATAAAGCCAAAGTTACTGTACTCCCAAGTTGCTTTTATACTATACTATAATGTTTCTGTTCCATTTAATTATTACCATGTATGATGAACCACATTCAAGGCTTGTTTAAGCATGCAAATTATCAAACAAAATATGAAAAGACATAACCCAAATGATTTAACGGTCTTTCCGCTAAAGTATACCTTTACACACAACACAAAATCTGTATACATTTCTAACTACTGCAAAACTGTTTCCAAGTTCAGAAATATTTGACCCTGAGATGCCTTTACATAAAGCCTCACTAGGAAGTTCTAATTGTGCTTGGGGTTCACAGATGTGGGTAAGTCACTTCTCATTAAACTTTCTAAAACTCCTCCAACCCCTCTGACATGCGTTTTCAAACTTAAATGTAAACACTGACTAGCTTGTGAAACTGTTTCATTCTCCTCCAGAGAAGAACAAGGATCAACCGCAAAAGGAAGCCACCAAGTGGTGGGGTTTTTTTTCATATATGGTATACCTTTAATCCCATACAAACTAGCAGAATATACTGTAATTAACCAGTTTGTGACTTTGGTTCTTTTGCTCATTAAAAATCATCATGACTTTCTTATTAATGGCATATTTTTAGGTAACAAGGATGAAGGCAGAGGAGAGTGACAAAAAAATCCCAAGAAAGCGTTGAGTATCACACCGAGCATTGCCAACAAACACAAACGAGCCATTAATAGCAGCAAAGATATAGAGGAGGGGGCTGGTAGGGCAGGACATCAATCAGCCTTTTCTTGTTTTATTCATTTTTAAGAAAGTCTTACCCTCTGTCCAGTTTTTGCCTTTAATAATATAATCAGATAACAGGCATTGCACATATCCCCTTTCAGATTGCCACCTCAAGTTATTCCCTCCGTTCTGACACACCAACCCCCAACCCTAGCACTTGCAAAGGTGCAATTTGCTGGTCTGCAAGTAGACAAAGCAGGTGTTTTAAGCCAGAGATACTAAACTTGTCGCCCACCTGGAAAATTCATCCTTCTTGCAATCCCCTCCTACCAGCTTTTTACCAGTAAGAAGATGCCTATTGAGACGTGTGATGATGATGCAATTGTATCGAATTTATGGAACAGGTCCAGCCGTGTTATCAGGTCCTTCTTGCCTTAAAAAGAAGCTACATGGTCAACTCAACTAAAATGCTGGATCCATTTCCAAACTGACTATCTGTAGTATATGCTGATTTATAGCATGAACTTTTTATGAAATATTAATTAAACTCCACTATAGGAAGACTTGGTAATTAGAGAAGCACAGCTTTTAAAACTATCAGCTAAATTTAACAGGCACCTGTAACAGCACAGCAGAGTGTATGTCATGAAGCTCTAATTACTCTACATCTATCTGGTGGCTCAGACAGGTTATTGGTAAGAACCACAAATCACCTGTGAGAACTTCCAGATTTATCCAACACAAAGAGCTCCGAGATAATCTGCAAAGCACCATACGTGTCAGGAAGCAATACAGACACATTATGGTGGACAACAAACATGCAGAATTATCATGTTTTGTTCAGACTGTTACTTTTCTAAATTAGGACAGTTCGGTCTTATCAACCATCAAGCCCACACCTTTTTGCAAGAGTCTCCTCACTGGTCACTCTAAGCTTGCCGTGTGCTTTCTAAGTGAACAACCATATGAAAGCAGAGAAGACTTCTGTCTTTGGGGAGGAAAAAATGGTAGGTCAAATGGAATTATGCTTCAGGCTGAATATAATACTTCCCAGGCTGTGAGACTAAACTAACCTAAAGCAATGATTTAAGAGACATGGATATGACCTCAGCTGTGCTACTTACAGCCAGCAATGATCCTTAAAAACTACTTGTATAAATATTTGTGTAAATAATCCAACCTTAAAACTGTTCAGACATTTTTACTTAGTAAAATTTCCCGTGTACAAGCAGCACTGCATGATCAGTCACATATTAAGCACAATTCAGACTCGAGTATCCTGTAGGATTAGCTTTAATCTGAATTTTTTCACTTACTCCAACATCAGAACAGTCAGTTCTCTTCATTTATTTGCTCATTTTCTTCCCATACCTGTCACTCTGCTCTGCACTTACTGAAGTTCAATTTTTATTATTATTATTGGCTAGAAAGATGACAAGTCTATCAGAACATACATACGTGTATTTTAAAGCTTATATTAGTATACCTTTAAAAGTGTGGTTTAGTCACTCATCATATATACAGAAGATGACATTAAACAACCAAGTATTAATGGTTTAGAAAGTAGTTTTCTCATTATTATGCTTTCTTTATACTCTCTTACTCCCCCCACACTCTCTGGGGTATATATTCTGAAATTTCACGCATACCATAAAGTATCTTTGGAATGTTACAGTATAATTGTTTAGAGAAACATTTAATGGCTGAGTAAGCATCAAGAGGCCATAGCTAAGGGAAAAGAAAAGTTAAAATGCTAGAAGCATTTTGTATTGAATGATCTTCTCAGCATGAGGACAGGGGATGGACATTTGATCCAAAAATCTAGTATTGACTCAAGTGACATAAAACCAGCAGCCAGCATCGAGGCGTATGAAGCCATCCAGCCACCTAACAAAACATCAGCTACCACCCACCTCTTCCAAACTGGAGTCTAGTGTCTAGTAAAGAAATCAAATGCTGTAGAATATTAATTGATCAATAACATCAATATTAGGATAGGGGATTACACAATCTTGACAATTGGCTATTTTATTTTTTCTAATTGGTTGCTTGGTTTCCCAGTTTACAGCACGGGTAATTTGCATGTGCACGATACAGAAATGCAACGTAAGTAACTTGAAAAAAAGCTGGACACTGAGTACAAGAGACAGCTAAAAAAAGCTGAACATTCTTTCACTACAGGAAACTGCTGGAGACAATATGCTGTAAATTAAAGCCAATTTTCCTGAATTCCCCGAAGGACTGCTCCTCCCAGAGATTCTACAAATCCATTAGCAAAGGCCCATCATTATATAGTTTTCTTGGGGTTTATTTACTGAAGAGTTTCAAAAAGCACACACAAAATAAAATGTGTGGTATATCGGGAATAGAGGAGTCGGCCAAGTCAGGCCTAACCTTACATAATTGATTCATACCCTGATTATTAGAGCACAGCTGAGATGTTGGGTTTTTTCCTCCCAATTTCTCCTCCTCCCCATATTTTTTTAAGTCAAAGAAAACCAAAATAATTACCTCCCTACCTGAACTTCTGATCCAAAGAACAGATACTGAGTCAGGAGAGGTGCCATTTGCTGACATGCACTGCTCTGGAAATCCAACAGTTCCCTTGGCAGCAGGGTTAGCCAAGGCAAGTGTCCTCCAGCCCTGGGTCACAGCTGAGGCTTGTCCTGTGATTGGGCACCAAAAATCACTGCCCAAGCTGATCCTGTGGTGTTTAACAACATACGAACTGCAGCTGGTGCAGTACAACCCCTCCTGCTTCTTCCTTCCACAGAACTGTCAGAAATCTAGCTTCTCATCTTGTTAATAAACTCATGGACAAGCAGCACAAGTTCTGCTATGCAGCCTTCTAGTTCCAAACCCAATATATTTCCCAAAATTCCTCATCTATTTGTAAAATGTGTGAATCTAAATCAAAAGTAAAGATAATGGATTGCACATACTGCTTGATGAAGGCTTCAAGAGATATCTGTGGGCATGTAAGATTGCAAGGGACTTCCCAGGTCACTCTATTTGCATCCTACTGTCAGAAATGCTATATTAAATAATCTCTTCCAGAAGATGTACATCTCTACCTTAAAATGAGTTTTCTTTCTGTATGTGCCCCCTTAAATAACCTCTAAATTAGGGTATTTCTTTTAATTTCCACCTTTATTCATTAAAGGCCCCATCCAGTGGCCACTTAGATGAAACACTTTGAATTATGTAGGACAAGATTTTGCATCCTCAAGTTTTTCTTTCTCTTCTCTTCAACAGCACAATGATCCAGATGTTGCTGTCAGATAAATTCACTGGTTTAAATCTGTTTGGGTTTTTTTTCTAATGCCATACTCAAAGGCAAATCCAAATATTCCATGGGTAACTTTTTCTGTAACTACTTTCACTTGGTGAATTACAGGGAACCGTAATACCACTGCTGATTTTAAAACAAGGTCTGTAGATCACTTCTTGTGTTACAATGCCCATACCAGACCCTTTAAGTATGTCTTTGGGGGTTAGGGTAATGGGGAACACAACACAGTCTATAATGAACAAGGACATGTTAATCTTTTCAGCCACTTAAATCCAGGAAAATCAAAAGCAAATGTCTTCCTACCATAGCATCACAAAACCTAACCCCAAATACTTGCATCTCAATGCCTGCTGGGCTGTTTTCTGCTAGGCATCCATTAGATTTCTTATAAGACTCAGTACACACATTCCCCCACAAGCTGGATTGATTTCTTCCACAGTTTAACTTGTTTTTGCCAAAGTCTCTTTTAGTTCAGTACTGGCTGCCTGCCTAACGAAACAACCTTTCTTTATGCCAAAACTGTCATCTTCAGTTGCACAAGACGCATCTTACTTACAAACATGTATAATGAGCCCAATGTTTAATGCCTGAAGAACTGCTATTTTAAAATTCTCTCTAGCAAAACTTAAACTGATACAGAAGTGGTCAGTAACTAACCTTGGTGGTGGGGATCATTCTCAAGAATGATTTTTTTCCTTTTGTTTTTAAATACACCTTCTTAAAAGAAAACCCTAAACTAATTTTTAGAATATGAAAGCATACGCATTTAATCAGAAAGCAGCAAGAAATGGAAGGCTCACTCAAAACCTGAAGTTAAAAGCTTCATTCTCACTCAGTGTGAAGTCATTGTTACATAGTGATCCCATGCACCATAAACTTGCCTCTTATTGAAAGGACTAGCCTTTAAATAGAAGGATCTGAGAGCCTTAGTAAGTTATCAGGTATTGCTAATGACTGAAAAAGTCCATCTAAACAAACTTCTTGCTTTACTTTTCTGCTGTAAGTTCAGTCACAGCTGAAACAGTAATACCTGTGTAAGAAGTTGTTCTTCAGTCAGATTATTGATCCAGCGCGTATATCGTTCAGTAGACTCCGGTGGCTCTCTTCTGACTTGGCAACCAATAATCTAGAGCAAAATGAGACAAATCCCTTAGAGTGTAACTGCTGTACACCCAGATGTTATCAAAATAAGATCATAAAATAAGCATTCAAAGCATGGGAACTCCAAAAATTAAGATTATCTGAACAGCCCTTATTAGCCCCCTTCTTGTTTCATAATACAATATGTCACAGTCGCTCTGCTCAAATGTTAGTTACAGACTTTCAAAGGTCTCTAGAAAACTAACATTGAGAAGTGTCTTTTCAATACCCCAACCCTTTATACCTAAACACATGGAGGAGTTCATCTTCCACATGCTCCAGTCCCTCAATGTCCTTCTTGGAGTGAGGGGCCCAAATCTAAACCCAGGATTCAAGGGACAGCCTCACCAGTGCCAAGTACAGGGGACAATCCCTGCTCTAGCCCTGTTGGCCAAACTCATGCTGATACAAGCCAGCACACTGGTGGCCTTCTTGGCCACTTGGGCACACACTGGCTCATTTTGAGTTGGCTATCAACCAACCCCCCAAGTCCTTTTCCAACAGGCAGTTTCCAGCCACTTTGCCCCAGCCTGGAGCACTATAGGGGACTGTTGTGGGTCAAGTGCAGGACCCAGCACTTGGCCTTGTCAAACCTCATCCCATTGGTCTCAGTCCATCAATCCAGCCTGGCCAGATCCCTCTGTAGAGCCTATTTTTGGTTTTGAGCTGCCTGAAGGTAGGGATGCTCTACAACGAGAGCGGTTTCACAGCAAACTACACTTAACATTATAGATGCATGTTATTGAGAACAGCTGCATTTTGATCTTGCAACACAACAGGAAACCAACTACAAACGTGTAACAAAGTTAACATTTAGTAAGAAGTGAAATGTTCGCACTCTACCCTAACATAACAGTGAAATCTTTTGCACAGCAAAATGCCTTCTTTGCATTTTCAGAACCAATACCACTCAAGTCTGCTTTTAGCATCATCTTAAGAGGTAGGTTTTACAGATGAATCTTGAAATTGTCACTATGCAATCCAATTTCTTTCCAGATTCTCAGCAAAAAAAAATTCCACCCTTCATACTCTTCAGCTGTGCCATTCCTCTCCCAATGGGGCTCTTATTCATGCCTGGGATTCTTGACTTGCACAGTTTCAAGATAAACTTCACCAACACAGAGGAACTCAACCTGAGCTTTTGAGACAGCTTCTGGAAAGGTTAGTTCATTTAACCAGCTTCTTTCATCCAATCAAAATCAGGATTATTTAGAGCACAAGTGGCTTCCTCTAGTTCCCCTGTGTAAGGTGTGGCATCAGAAGCAACTGCAGTTTCCCATTTCCTCTATGTCTCACAGAGCTTTTATACTCACTTCACTGAGTATTTCCTTACAGCTCTCTAATTAAAGTGAAAGGCTTATTTTACACCCATTCTGACTTCCAGAAAGTACAAGAAACTCTCCATAATAGTAATATTCTTTTCAGTATTTTGAGGATCCACTTTTGTGCAAAAATGGAGCTCATCCAAGTTTCAAATTTTTGATCTAATTATGCAAGTTTATTTTTATTATTACAAATGCTAACTGTATACTGGCATATACCTGTGCCCAGATTAAACTGTGTAGCATAAACAACAAATGCTATATGCTTCATATTCCAACTGGAAACTTGCTGCAATGCAGTATTAATAAGTAAGAATTCATATAATGTATATAATATTTTCTATTTAAGATCTATTCATACTTGTATAGGAAGCAGTAACATGAACAATAAAGAACTTTTTCTTCTGGCTGATAGCAAAGGATTATGGCAGCTCATGGAAGAGCAAAACTCTAATCAGAAGAAGAAATCATGACATCAAACCTTCCATCAAACTGTGATGGTGACAGAGAACCACCTGTCCATAAAACACTAACTAGTAAGGAAATAAAATTGTGTCAATAATAACAATTCTTGCTTAGGCCTGATCTAGCTGCTATTTAACCAGATCTCCCTTATGCTATCAAGTATTTCATTAAAAGTAACACTAGCGACAAGAATTCACAATGTTTCTTTAAAACTCAAGAAAATTCCTATTTCAATAATGTGATAAAATTACCGGGTGGTTAGTCCAAAAAACTATGTTCCTGAAAGATGAAGAGAGATTTATAAAATATCACTGTCTGCTGAGTACACTTTATGTTGAGCTCCCAGACAAGTACAAGGCGATCACAATATCTAAACCATCTGCTTCAATGAATAAAAAAACTAAATGGCACAGCAACAGCTAACCAAACTAGATATTTATAACAAAAATTGTGATTTTGACCTTACTAAAAACAAGAATTGAAATTTATGTTATTAAAAATAGGGCAAGATTTAATTTAAATTATATTGTTTGTCTAGACGCCCACAGGCTTTTCTTTTTTAATGCAGCAGAGTGATGAAACGATGTAAGATAGTAGTAGCTTTAAGAAAGATTTTGTGATCATCATTTAATGCAATCAAACAGGAAAAATAAATGGAAGGAAATGTTTTTATGTGGTTAAAAGCTCTCCAAAATGATATACAGGGGGAAGAAGGTAATAAAATGTACTTCCTCTCCCCTCCATTTCCAACGGAGGAAACAGTGTTCTTCAAAACACACGGCACCTGTGGGGTAATTTGCATTAGGTGTAAAGATACAAAACACACCCTTGTGTATTTAAAGCATGGTTTAAAAATTATAAAATGCTGACAGTGCTGATTCCCCAGAGGATCCCTTAGGTCAGGTGGATATCCATTTCCACAGATGTTCTTATCTTGTAGCAATCCATTTTTAAGAACACCTGTTAAACATTCTACTTGGCCCTCCTCCAAGTCCAAAGGATGTTACAAGTTTATTTTCAGCCCATTTAAAAAAAAGAGCAATTAAAAAACAAGGAAGTCTGAATTTGCTTTTGTGAATTGATATGAAAAACAAGAAGTCAAGGTGGTGCAATCAGAATGAGCACAGCTGAGCGTCACACCACACATACATTTAAAAGGGATGTTGTCATGCATGTGAAATCGTGAAGTATGGACAGAACGTGACATTGTGGGAAACACTTCAATTAAGTATCACTGAAGAGATCCTACAGCAAATCTGTAGATATTACATTAAATTAAATAAGCTTCAGAAGTCCTTTTTGAAGGTAAATGACTAAGCCCCAGTATTGTGATAACTAGCTTAGGTAGGGAAAAGCACCAGGCCTCAGAAGCCCTCCCTGAAAATCTGCTGTCCTGGGACAAATCAAGACCTAAGGGCTCAACCTCTATATTAAGGCCAGTGCACAAGCAATCTGAATTTCATGCAAATTAAGTAAACTCTCTGCAGCCTGTCAAGATGCTCACACAACCTGTCCTTTGCATAAAGCTTCGGAGCGGTCAAAAAGAGCAATATGCTTGCAGGATTCCTACTCTGAAACCAATTTCTCTTGTGTCTGTAGCTCCACAAAGTATGACTGGATTAATAATAGTTATCACCACAGCGAAATATCTAAACACAAGGAGGAGGGGATCTTGATTTTCAAACATTTTATGCTTCAGACATAGTTTTAAAAATGAAATGTCCTGAAAGACTACATTACAATCAGACATTCGTGAACATCAAACTCAAGTAATGACATTCGTTTCATGGGGTTATTGGCATGCGGAGGCCACATTAAACACTAATTTAATTACGAAGTGGTGTAAGTTGGGATGTTTCTCATTTGAGATATTTGGTTAAATGTAGAACAGACTTAGACTGACACTGTGACTTTGAAAATGCACTGTGGTTTTTCAGAAATACCAAATTAAAAAGAAACTTTAAGGAAGTTGCCTAATAAAAAGCAAAGACACAGCTGAATTCCAGCAGATCTGGGTGAAATACATGGAAAGGCCCAATTAATGGACACCACCATAAGAATAATACCCTCACATTGTTAAAGTATTTTCATTATCTTCAGTGCAGAAAAAGAAAAGGAATCATATTTTTTCCTCTTACATATACACTCCACTGTCACCACTTCAGAACAAGACCTTCACACAACTGCTGCTCTAGTTTCTACCCTCCGTACCTAAAGATTATTAAAACATTATAAGTAATTTTTAAAAAACTCTAGTGACAATTTCCCAAAGTCATAAATATATATAATTTTGTAAGGATCTATACTAGAAGCCTTAATTTAGAATTCCATTTTCTATAGGCTGGAGAAAAATGTTACAATTTTGTAGTTTGTTTATGGTGTGCAGTATACAGAAAATGAATATGAAGTATCAAAGCTCTAATGACCAGAATACTTAGACTGGTTCATGAAAATATTTCTCTGGACATGTTTTTCTCCTACATAGAAATAAACTGATTTTAAGCAACTGACAATTGTAGGTAATCACCTCAGGAATATAATCTCATTTTCCTCTCCATACCAAAGATGGACCACAACCTCCTGAGGTCTACTTAGCTCATTTAGTTGACCAGATTTCTACTAACAGGGTTAGGCAAACAAATTTGATCTTTTCATCTACCCTTCAAGACAAGCCAGTATCCAATTAATTTCTCTTTAATAGCTGTTACATGAATGCTTATATTAAAGCTAAACTCTATGGGCACTGCTTGCTAGGACTTGCCTGGGCAACACACACTGATCTGTCTCAAACATGCTGAGTAAGGGAGAGAGCAGGAGAGCTGATGCAAATTAACCCAGGAGAAGCGGAGATTACTTAAGTTCTACACGATGAAGATTTTAATGAACTTCATGTCCAAAACAAAAGCACTTATCAAAGAAAAATCTATAAGCTATGCAACAGCTGGAAGACAAAACACTAAAAGGGAGATTGGTAAAACCTGGACTTAAGTAGAAGACAGAATGAGGGATCAGCGACCACTAACTTGTTGCACACAGGAAGGATGGAACTTAAATGGTGTGACTTTTCTATCACACCAGAGACATAATATTTCAACATTCTGTTTAATGACAGCTTAGTAAAGCGTCACATATGCTTATTATCTTTTCACACCTGTGAAATTACAAGATACTACTTAGGTTTTTTTGCAGTCCAGACTAAGACACTGTCTAATTTAAATAGAGAAAAGGTAATAAAGCCCCTCAGGAATAAAGGGTCTGACTACAGAACAATGTTGTTGACCACCTCCTTAAAACAGTAGGCGAGGAATGGCAAATTTGCATCTTCTGGAGGCAAATTTGCATCTTTTCATTTCTAAATGAAGTCCTTGCCATTTGCATCACACTACTTCAATTAAACAAGAGCTCATCTAAAGCTCCTGAGAGTAGATCTTTTATAGGCAGATATAACCTCAGCCTGCCTGTATCCCAGGCTGACCAAAAGCTGTAAAGCTGCTGTGAGAGCAGATCAAGCCCTGCTAATACTCTCGCAAGGCAGGAAATACTGGCTAGGGTTCAGCACTACTCTCATCACAGCTACACTTTTCAAACGGAGTAAGCTTCTGGCTGCTAACCCCCCACGAAGATATACTCCTAATATAGCATAGATTTTTTCACTGTGTAACATCATACTGTGATCCAAATATGCTCAATAGTTCATGAACACATTTAGTCCAGGTCACTTGCTAATTAATTTAGTAAAGACTTGTAACTCCACTAGAACAGCAAAATATCTAATAAACTCTTCCTTAGCATGGTTTCCAGTTTAAAAATAAAATTAAAAAAAAAAAAAAAAAGAAAAGAATGAGGTGGTGTATGAAAATCCACACAAATTTTAAAGCTTCTGAATTCCAATTAGTACTATGTAACAAAAGACTATTTTAAGAACAAGAAATAGGTACAGGAGACATACATTATCTCAGTTTTGCCAGCTCCAGCCATACAAACCAGGCTACCCTGTTCATTAGATAGAATAAATCCATGTTTAAGTGCAATGTAACTACCAGGCTGCATAGTAACAATTTTGACTCCCAAGAGAAAGCATACAAGAAGCAGCACAACATGTAGTCTGAAAGGTAATCTGTTATTTTAGGGACTGCTCTAACATTAGACAAACAAGAAGATACAGCAAACAAAAGGCTTTAAGATCTTTCAGAGGTGACCAAACTCCACTGGTGTGTGGAATGTAAAAATCACTGCACGCTGAGGACTGCCAGTATTCCCAAACTGCTACTGTTGACTGCCAATGTATAAGGTGGCTTCCTTCTTTATTTTTCTTCCCAGTTTTATTTTTTTATCCTGTGCTTCCTTTCATCATGAAGCAGCCTGGCCTGGCACAAGACGGATAAAACAATCTTCTGCCTTTATTCCATACTTCTGATAATAAGCAGGAACAAAAAACCAAACAATGTGATATATTATGGCACAGCTGCTCAGTAAAAGGCTCCACTGAAAAGTTCCTACTGTACAAGCCAGAGTTATAGTGATCAGAAGAGTTTCGCCACATGCAGTTACACACCTGAGATGAGATGGAAACAATTGTCTGGATGTTTTCTCCACTAGCTGAGTACGCAGTGTCTTAACTACTCAGCAAAACAAATGACTTGGAACACACTATTTACATACAGGGCTCTTTTTGTATACAAAACAATTGATGCACACTCTGACTTCAAGAACTGCTCTGATATGCAAGATAGTATATGGAAACTGGCCCAGACTACCTAGAATTACCTCCCTTCCTCCAAGGACAAGAGCTAGACCTAACATACAGAACTCACTGACAGATGACATAAGAATGTCTATTCATTGTTTCACACTGAGAACAAAACAAAGTTCAATATTTGTCAAGCCATTGCCACAAGAACTGCTCTTGTGGATTAACCAATATAAAAACCCTGCCTCCTGCCACTGTAAAAATAATCAAAACATTGTCAATCTTGAGGTATTTTGAAAAAGAAACAGATCTCATTATCATGACAGCCATACAAACGCTCAGAATTCTGATCTTAAAAGTTCTGTTCAACACAAATATCTCCTCCATGTACCACTAGAACTTCATTTTAGTTATACTTGTAAGAGATGATCTACTCATTTTATTGTTTACTCTTTCTGCTGCTACTAAGAAAACCTTTACTTGCAATTTCAGGTATTGATTTAAATAATAAGATGGCAGCTAAAAAGACTGACATAATCAATAATCATTGTAATCTGATAATTTTGGTGACAAAAAAGAGAAAGCAAAATGATCCAAACTAGTGCTCAATAAACAAAAGATAAGGCAAGTGAGGTGGGGGGGGGGGATGGGACACAAAGCACCCACTCTTTCTATCATGTAACAGAACTGTGTAACAGGTTCAGGCAGGTAGAATGGTACAGGGCACTGTGACCATACAAAAAAAATTCTCTATTAGACTATAACTTCCAAAAGCAAGACATTGATGGGCCCAGACCAAAAGAAAAAAAACCCAACAAACGAACCAAAACCAAAAAAAACCATCAAAACCCAAAGCAACCCCAAGCAAACACACACACACAAAAAAAAAGCACCAAAACCCCTTTGTTTCTAAGTTTAGTTAATTAGTGAGCTTCCGTGAGGGCAGGGGAAGAGACGTACAATGTCTTTGGCCTAGAGTGGTGCCTTAAAGAAAGGCTCAAGATCACCTATGTCACTGAATTGTTCACATCTCCAGTTCATTTGCTGATTGCGCAATATTTGTTTACAGCTTTCCCAGAGGCAGATGAACAGGTCTGTGCACTGCTAGTGACACGCATTGTTCAAGTTCACCCAATCCAATCAGCTATCTTAGAGTCACATCAACCATCAAAGATATGCAGAATTTAGTCAGTTGGTTAACACATGCAGATAATGCAATAGGTTAAAATGGCCTTAGGCACTGAGGCTCTTGATCTAAAGCCAAGCTACAGAATATGACAAAAATTTGCTTTGGAGATGCAAAACAGTGTGAATTTCTCATTGAAGAAATGCAAATGGTTATATTCAATGTTCTCTGACATGCCTAAGTGTCCTACATGTTTGAGAAAGAGGCTACAACAAAAACAAAGGTGTTCGCTCTGACACTGGTACAGGTTCATCCCTTATTCAGCTGGTGAAAACAAAAGGAAATAATGTTCTTTATTTCCACTGCCCACACTTTGATTCCAGCTGTTGGGAAGATGTGGGGGACAGTGAGGATGACCTTAGCAATTTTATAAGCAATTCTCCAGAAAAAAAAAAAAAAAAAAAAATATTTAAAATTGGAAGCCACATGCTGTTCATGTGCATAGTCATACTGTTGTGGCACAAACAGACCCTAATAAAACAGGGTGAGGAAAAATAAAGTAACACTATGCCCAGCAGACAATATGGGGTCCAAAAATATTCAGTATGTCTCAAAGACAGATAAGAAAGTCAGTGGGTTTTGAGTGTGAATAGTACATCTCATTTTAGCAATCTTCTTTTCTTCTTCCAGTATCTGCAATCTTTAGGAAAAACTGGAAGAGTATTCCAAGCGCAGCACTATTCTTGAAAGCCTCCATAATGGCACAGCGGCTTGGCAGTGTGGCCAGGTACCTACACACCTCAGGAACGATGCACATTCCAGAGAAGCTCTTTATTGCTACTCGAGCTCTCAAAGAGTGTACCCAAACCACATCCAGTGATTTCACCTTGGCAGGTCCTGATTCGAGCACTTGGTAACAAGATAACCTGTGAGCAGGTACTGCTGATCTCTCTCATTAAAACAAGCAGCTTTGGGAGTTCTTAAAGGCTCTGCTCAAATAAAGTAACAGAATAAATGCAGAACATAGGCACGAAAGACTGCATTGTGTTATCTGTGGTTTGGGAAATAATCTCCTGGGCTACTCAAAATTCAGAAGCTTTGCTCAAGAGAACATACTGGTGCATGTATGTACACAAAGTTGGATCTCCTCCAAAAGATACAAGTATAAGTAAAATAAGCCATGAAAGCTTGATTTAGTTATTTATTTATTTATTCAGAATTATGATCTTAAATCTTCCCACACATTAGCTGCCAACAAAGTATACATGATTTGTGGTTGGTACATAAGCAACACCTGGCTTACCATGGATAAATGTATAGATGTTGCTTCTAGAGATAAACAAAAACTAGAGCAAGACATTTTAGTAATAGTTGTTCATTCTCTAGTAACAAAGGCATTCCCTATCTGATTAGAGTGCAAGCTATTTGAAGGTGCACTTGCATGCAGCATAACATAAGTGCACATATGCACTGGCCAACCAGGGCAAAAGGTTGGTGGCTATTATATTGTCCATAGACAGGACAATAACCCCAAGCTTTCAAACTGCTCCAAGTAGGTATTCATACCGAGCTAGCAGAGTTTAGGAATTTGTAGTATAAATATGCAGTTTCAAAACTTGTGTCTTCTGAGAGTGTCCTATTTATAGAATTCTTGTCAACAAGACTCGGAGATAATGTAAAATATTCACCAGAGGGCAAGACAACAGCAGTCCTAGAAAGCTGTAATTAATAAAATTATAATCTATTAGTAATCTGTCCTTTGAGATCCCAAATCCTCCACTCTAAACTTTGAGTGGCAAAACAGTTCCAACCTATGAGATTTTTTTTAGAAGTCTTCCAGATAAGAGTAGCTTACAAGAGTAGAAATTATTTTGCTCTTACTTTTTAAAGCATCATTAAGTAGTGTACAATACAGGAAATGAGACTGATAAAGGTACAGCCAGCTGCAGTGTTACTCCAGTCATATTCCAGTACTTGCACTGGGGAACAAGCCTCTTGCTTTTTCAGAGAGAGAGACACCAGTTTCTTTGAAGAACAACTGCTTGGGGAGTCATTCCAAAAGCATCTGCTATCTTTGGTTCTGCTGTTCAGTATTGAGGCTTCGAGTCAGGGCAAGGCCATCCGCATTTAAGAATAACATGAAAGAGGAAGAACCTCGGGGTTTAGTTAGGATCTGGGATAATATTTCTCTTGTTGGAGAAAGAGACTTTTCTACCTGCAAATGTACAGTAGTAATGACAGTAGACTGAAGCTCCCAATATTAGAGCCCCCTAGGACTACTAGTCTTCAAATCTCTCTCTCAGTAACAACCAGCAAGGCTAAGATTAGGAATAAATTCTGAAAGTACACTGAGACTACATAAAGTCAAAGATCCAGATCAAAAGAAGTTGCAAAACAATGGAAAGTCCAAGTCTGCATATTAGAATTTCAGGAACAAACCAAAAACCCTCACTGCTTCACAGGCACTTCTCAAGCTTCTGCTTTCTTTCCCCTGCCCCTCTCCACCTACTCTGGCTTATCATAGTGACTGAAGCTACAATCAGATCTTCAAACACACCACAGACTTTTATTCAAACATCCCCAATTATCTTCCATCGCCAGAAAATTCAATGGCACAATTATTCTGAGGACAGTAGAGGTCATTCTCTTAAGAACAGCAATCCACCCTGACACCGGTCACTAGATTTGTAGTCAGAAGGTCAACATGTCTTTCCTCAAAGTAAATCAATCTGTGTCAGAACTGTTGAGGACTCTGGACCAAACTGATCTATTTGCTTATCAGGAAAAGCTGGATAGGTTCCCATTTCCTTTGAGTTTGAGTTCTGTAAAATACAACATTAACCCAGAAGGAACACTTCATCTAAGCATTACAAATATTTTCTACACCTGTCAAATGCAAAAAAAACCCCTTCCATTCAATTCAAACAGATTGATTTTTGCCTTTATAGGGTTCAAGAGCAAAGAAGGAAAATCCTTACACCTAGAAGGCAACAACACAAGGCAAGAAATAATGGAAAATTAAAAAAAGAAAAAGAAAAAAAACCCAAAACCAAAGTAATTGCCCAAAAAGCTGTGAGGAATCCCTCCAATTCAGTACAAAAAATGAGAGGAAGTGATGGCATGAGACAGGCTCTAGCCAGAGGTACTACCTCGATGCCATATGTGAAGCACACACATCTACCATTTCTCATAGGGTTAAAAACCTCTCCATTAATTTCGGAGATTTTTTTTACACTTTCCTAAATTGAAGATTCTAGGTACTAACATGTCTGATAACTGACAGGTGGAAACGCTTATTTCCCACACCAATTCAGACTGACTTTCACTCGTTTTCTTTAGTATAATGCAAAGCTCAAGTTAAACTTTGGAAATAGGCCAGTAGTACTATACTGGGTCTGCCTGGGGTGGAGTTCACCTCTGCCAGAGCAGCCCTCACTGTGCTCGTAGCCGGAAAGGTGATGATAACACACTCTGGCTTCTAATAAGCAGTGCTCATACCCCATGAAGGCTGTCTCACCAACATCCTCCTTGCACCAGTACACTGGGGTGGGCAAGATCTTGGGAGAGGACACAGCCAGGACAGCTGGCCCCAAATGACCACAGAGCTATTCCAGACTATATAGTGTCTGCTCAGCAATAAAAGCCAAGAGAAAGTGGAGCAATAAAAGCCAAAAGAAAGTGGGGGTGGGGGGGAGGGGGAGGGCATTGTTTATTGTAAGGTTTGTCTGCTGGAGCAGCCACTATGTGTACTGAAACCATGCTTCCCAGGAAGTGGTGGGACACCACCTGATGATGGGAAGTAGTGAATAAATCTTTTGTTTTCCTTTGCTTCCATGCACAGCCTTTGCTTTTGATTTTATTAAACTGCCTTTATCGTCACCCACAAGTTTTTCTTCCATCTTATTTTCTCCCCCAACATGCCCTGTCCTGCAGAGGAGGGGAGTGACAGAGCAGATTGGTGGGCACCTGGTGTTTGGCCAAGGTCAAGCTACCACAGGTACCACACTGAAACAGGACCACGAGTTTAGATTAGTTTAGAGCATGGGAAGAACAAGTTTATGTTGCTTAGAATATATGATGAAGACATATCCTTCAGTCTACTCAGACACTCATTATTATGTATGTGATTGGCATTTAATAGTTTATATTGTATGTTGTTAGGCACTAAAGTAGAACAGAATATAAACAAAAGAGTTTAAGTGCTTTCTAAATAGACTACAAACTGTTAGTAGAAATTAGTATAATTTAAAAGGAGTCCGAATATACAGATAAAAAAGTCATATCAGCAAGAAATATGATCGCTCTTAACATTAGTTTCCATAAAGCAAGCTTACTGGAACAACTTGCCTCTCCGGTTTTTTTGGCATTTTACTACAGAATTACATTAACTGATTGATACCAAAACAAAAACAACTTTCAACATATCATTTTATTATGCCCATAATATAAATTAGGTTAACTGCTACTCAGGTACTCCTAAAACTATCATTTGATAAATTGCACCCTGAGGATTATCAGGTTTCATAAAAGCCCCAATACAGGTGGTGTGATGAGCAGGTACACAACTCACCACTAAGCAGCAGGTTGTTGGCAGACATTCCTCAGCTGAAACAACCACAATAATCTCTCATTGGAAGCAAGTGTGTTTTGGAGGAAAAGTTCAAAAGATATTTAATTGCCAGAAAGTGATAATCCTAAAGCTGTCTATTTTATTCTGAGACCTGCAGGAACTGCCTTCTTGACAGATCACGTCAATTGAACTTTCCTTTCCAGAAATCTCTTGCACATTGAAATAAATCTCATAAGAGAAAATGTCAGAGATGTAAAAATAATAAGCTTATTTTTGCCAAACATTGATGACAGGAATAGAAACTCAAGTTTTCAAGTGTTATAGAGTATCTGTGTCAGTAACATTGACAAATCCAGTCATTGCCATAAAAAAAATTACTCACATTTATTATCTTCAGGTAAGTAGAACATATATACAGAACTCTCTCTAAAGGATACTGGCCTTAATCATAGAAATATATTTAAATTCAAAATGATATAGATCATAAACCGACTATCTCACAGAATGTTTTTGAGAATTTATTTCATAAGATATAAAAAATGGCATTCTAATGTTTTCTTTTGCAGTCAGACATAGGGAGAAACATCTATTTAACTGTAGGCCAGTTTATTATTGATAACAATCCATACAGTTTCTTAAACATTAAAACCAGATAAACCAAAGTTGTAGCAAATCCTTTGCAGCTTTTCACATTACTTAGTAAGACTACATAAACAAGGCATTCTCCTTCAGATTACATATTAGTGACACCTCTATACATCTTTGAAAAAGAGTATCACTGTCCTAATGAGACTTGGTTTACTGAACAGAGAAACTAAATGGAAGAAAAGAAGGTCAATCAAAGCTACTGTTCAGTGCAAGGATTAAAAGTAAAGGGAAAGAATACACTGGTTATTGATTTGCCTCCACCAGCCCTACTGTGAAATTTTCATATCCTTTTAAAGAGATATCCGGCATTCTGGAAAAATAAAAAAAGCACGCAAATACACACAAGAAAAAAAGTACTCACACTGTTTGGGTGTTGAATGGCAGCTTCGTACTGCAGTCTAACCCGCTGTGGCATCATCACATCATCCTGGAATTAATAGCACACTGTTATTGAATAGAAAAAGGGTCACAGTACAGTACTCAGACACACAATACTAAATTAACATCATTTTACTGGCTTGCAGTCAGAAATACAAATGAAACAAATATTCAGAGATTTTACACTTTTAGTGGATTACTCAGTCCTGTTCAAATTGGAAGTGATCAAAACTACTACGTGACAACTGTGTTGTGATCTCAACATACATTTTATGGGCACCCACACATTTTCTATCTCTAAAGAAATTCACCCACTCTCACAACTCTCACAGCAATGCTGGCAGTATGTGTGGAGGAGTTAACCTTGATTAAAAGTACAAGACTTGAGACATTCCAGCAATATGAGGAAGTGTTCTTTGTAGTCTGGCTGTACCTTGTTTCATTGATAAGGAAAGACCTTCAGTCTCTAGATCTACCAATAAGTCATATTTCCTGAGCACAAAACCTACTCTATTTGTGAAATGATAAAATTCTAATGAAAAAAAAAGGAAAAAAAAAGGAAAAAAACCCCACACTCATAAAATACATCAGCATTGACACTGGCTTTAAAACACACCACCTAGATTTAAATTTGATGTTAATACTATTTCACCCATAGCAAAATGGTCTAGTTTGTTCAAATACAGAAAGACAGGTTGCCTGTCAGTACCCTGGCTCTCCTTCCTTGAACAGATCAGAGATATTCTTTTCAAAACTGTTTTATTTCCTATGCAGATAGTCCTTTCCAGACTATGGTTTTACAGTCTATTAAAATACCCAACTGTAGTACAAATTTTCTTCCCTAAATTTAGTCTCCTGAAGTTTCTATCTATATTATTCCATTTTGGTGCCATATTTCTTCTCTTTTAAAGGATCAGTTCAGTCTTTCTTAGATGCTGATTAAAGCCAACACAACCTATTTCTTCTCATGGTAGTTCCAAATGACCCTACCTAATTCAAAGGAGCCCTAAACTCCTGTTCTAAATCCATTCATTAACAACGCCTCACATTAAAATAATTCTAAGGAGAATCCTACTAAAACCGAAACAACAAATAATGAATTTCCAACAACTTTCACAGTAGAAGTTTCAGTCAAACCAATGGCAACAAAAAATATACTAATGCTTACATATCTAGAGCTCAGACTGTTGAATGACCTTGATATAAAGGTGACACTATAGTTTTACCAAAAACAACACAAAGATTGAAAATAGTTTTAGAAGCAGATCCAACTTTTTAATACAATTCAAGGTTAAAGATAACAGAAAATAGTAATGCAACCAACCCTTACATGCAAGTTTATAACAGATGTAAGGAATACACTGTCAGAAGCATTTTCCTGTATTTTGTATTTAAGATATACGTAGTAATACTCATAAGAGATCTAAATGATTCTCAAAGCCAACAGAGCGAAAAAAAACCCTTCTAATTTTGCAGCTTCTGTACATCAGTTACTTCAAAACTACAATGATATTATTTACTCTCTAATCCACTTTATCAATAAGGCAACAGAATTCAGGTACCATGTCAAGCAAATGTTCCAATAAAGCATTTACCCTGTTTCCCCAAAGAAGAACCATAATCCTACTTCTTTATGCCAAACACAGAGCTGATTTCTGTAAAGTAAAACCCGATTTTCATATAAACAATAGGAGATGTATTTTTACCAAGCTTGGTTCACTCCTTTACAAATTACTTATGATTCTTAGATGTTGTCTTTTTTAATTCCCCCAAAATGAGAATGCAAAAGAAATGCATCAAAAAGCAAGGAATTCCAGTGCTTAGAGCAATGGGTCTATTACCTCTTACCATGTACAACATACGCTCTTGTGTGGAAAGATTCCACTGTTTATGATCCTGCACAACAGAGATAAATTTAACAGAACTCAGACACTCACAAAGATGACAAATGTACTTGATTTAAGAAGGTTAAAGCAGCACGGAAAGTGTTCAAACCAAATTCAAATATCCTAGTCACCAAAAAGGTCAATTATGTTTTTATAAGCAGACAACTTGACAGGAAAGGTCTAGTTCCCCCTAACAAAACACTCTGTCATTTTGATACTATTGAGAAAACCAACAAGTCTACGGATTTGGGTCTTAGGCTATCATCAAGATCATCAGGATTCTGCAAATCCAGCTAAAGAGGGGGCACTATAACCACAAAAACTTCAAATTGTCTTTTTTTTATTAACACATCTTTGTTCTCTAATGCTGGAAAACTCTATGAACTCTATGATGCAGAATGACCTTTTTTTTTTTTAAACAAAATAACTTTATCCTTTTTTTATTAACAGTTTTACACATGATACACTGCTGTAGAGTGCTGAGATACTTTCCAGGTTCGTGGAAGGAGAAAGAAAGGTGAAAAAAACCTTAAAATATAGAAGTTTAAGACATAGGCCCAAATAATAAGACAATTAGGCAATGAGGAAGAACAGCACAAAATACAAATCACATCCCCAACAACACCGAGTCACATCAGTCATTTAGGTTTTTAGACTCGGGTTGGGCAACTAGAAAAGAAAGACTGCAAAATCTGACTTCAATGCATTACAGATTCTTTTGATGACTACTGATGACTGGGCAGGTAACCCCAAAGTAGCAAACAGAATACATTTATACAGAAATAATCTTAAGTAATGTGGTTGTATTTTAGACCAGTGGCTAAAAACCAAATAAAATTCTAATGAGTCAAAAAGACTGTACCACAAAATAAGAGCACTTCAAAGATTCTTCAGCGTCACAGGCCATTGATAGGAGTGTGACACCTTAACTGTACCAGTAAGAGTTTACCAAGTTCAGCCAACTAGAATATTAGACAACTAAGATGTTATCTGTTTTATCCAGCTGTTCATTATGTAATCACAAATTTTCTGTCAAAACTACTGTTGTATATACAATGTTGAGTTCAGGAACTGTGTTGCCACATTTTGGTTTCTAAATCAACAGGGTCTGGTCATCATTTTTGGTGTAGAACTGAAAACAAAACCTCAGTAACGAGGCAAACACTTCCCAAATTATTTTTTATTCATGTTAGGTCAGACTGTAGATTTTGCTATATCAAAAAAGGAAGTATATTTAGTTTGTTTCTGTCTCCTCGGTGTGAGTAGGGACAATAACAAGGGTAGCAGTGAATTACATTGAATATATAAAGAAAATTTTAACAGAAGTTTCCACTGAAATTCAAATTTCCCTGTTAACAAGGAAGTCTCTAAAGGTTGTCTCCTAGCAGATATAAGGCAGACAATGAAGAGAGATTTCCCCCACTGAAAGAACAGACAAAACAACACATTAAAACTAAATGCTAGATAAATGTGACCCCACTCACCAAATCTAGTTGAAAAATTAAGAAAAATCTCAGGTAATAGCTGGCTTTACTGTCATCTAAACATGTACATACATACAATGCAATAAGGCCAAACAAATAGGTAAACGGCAAGAAACAAAGTAACATAAATAGAAACCTACCCAAAATAACCCAGAACTATTAGAAGATTTTTGTTGATTACAAACATTCTTCCTGTTCTCCAGCGTCCATTCGGAGTAGAAAAACAATTTGCCCAAAGATGGAAGAATGAAAAGGACTTTATTTCACATGAAAAGCCAGTAGGGATTTCTAAACAAGGCCAGATGTGTTTCTGCCAGTGGGGGGCCGTGATCTCCATCACCTCCCAGTTCGAGAGGCATCCAATTCACCCCTTCTGCAGAGAGCTGCCTTGCTCCTGTCAGGTTCCACACCACTGACAGATGCTGCCAAATCAGAAAAGCCAGTTACACAACTGTCAGCTGGGTTGTTATCCTTCTAACCAGAGGCACCATTCTTTATAAACACACACACAATTTATACTGAGCTAATTGTTCTGTTTTAATTCACTCACATGTTTAGTTGAAGAAAAGGATACCTAAACTAAATCAATAGACTGAGCTTAAGAATATTACTCAAAGCTGCTGTTGTTGATTCTGTATGTGTTTCTTAAACCAATTTGAGAAAATTCTAATGACGAGCATTCACTGCCTCTTCAACCAGGCTGTCTGGACCACCCTGAACTCCACAACGATAACTTCATGATTTTCCCTTAAAAGTGGGGGAGGTTGCACTTCAGAGAGTAAACCAAAACATACAACTCAATGTACAATACACATCTACTTTTTAAAGCAAAGGACAAGTTCATGTACACCAACACACTAATTACAGCTCATCACTAAAGTACTTTCTCAAGCTGACATTACAGACTCAGCATCACATACTTCCTATTTGGCTGCTCAAAAAAAAAAAAAGGAAGGACAAAGAGAAAAAGAAAAAAAAATGAGAGAGAGCTGACACTCCATCCTCTCAATAATAGCACCTTCTTTCCATTGCAGCATAAAATATACATAAAATTATAAAATACACATAAAATACAACCTGTAGCAACACCAGGAATGTCCGACTCGCTGAGAAACAATATGGCAACTCCGAAGTCTTTTAGTCCATCAAATGGTCATTCATTTATCCTGCACCTGCTCAGACTATAGTGAAAATCTTTCTCTGCTATTGTTCAGTTCAGCTCCTTGCAGCAGGGAAGTAAAAAGCCTTGGACCTCCAAAAACTGGCCTGTCAACAGCACTACCAAAGCAAATACACTGATCCGAGGCAGTTCCCAAGAAGGCAGGTTTTTAAAGAAGCTCCACGCTACCAACCACATTAGAATCCTGCATTCTAAAGGCTGCACAAGTCAACTGAGCACAACATGCCCTGATGATCTGTCAGTACTTGCAAGATCATGGGAAAGAATACCACTCTTCTGTTTCTACTTCTGAATTAAACTGAGAAAGAAAAGGACAAAAAAAAGACAACACTTCAAAGTTTAAGAGGCTGACTTTATTAAACACCTTTCTTTTCTTCAGCATGGCAGCAAAAAAAGTCTACATGGGAGGATATACATGATGTTCTTCTCTGCCTGAATGGCTAGTATCTGCCAGCAATGAAAAATTAATTAGTCTTTTTGTGGAATCTTTTAATTCAGCATCACTATTAATTGATCAGGAAGTTTGTGCTGCCGAAGCAGCTCCCACCAGACACATGTCTTTCCATATCTAGATTTCTGTAGTCACTAGTGATCACCTTGGATCCTTCCCACGTATCATTGGGGAAAAAAAAAAAAAAAAGTATGTGTGTGTTTCCAGGCAAGGGAAGCAAGTAACTCAATCAGTGTTCAATAACCAAGTCAGGAAACTCAGACAACAGTAAAATCCTCACTGTCAATTCCAAACTCCCACTTTAACTAATGAAGAGATGAAGGTATTACGCAGAGAGAGATTATGGCAATCAAAGTCTGAAGGTTTGCTTCTTCATTTATAAAACAGAAAATTAACATTTCACATTCCAGATAGAGGAATTTAATCTGTTTTTAATACATGCGCTTCTTTACAGAACAATAAAAGGAATTATGCCTTCAAGCACTCACAGTTTGATTTTTTGGTGCCCATTAGGGATTCAGAAACATGCATAACTCTTCTGGACAGAAGAAGCTCGCAGCAATGGAGTTCATCACTCCATCCACTTAAGTGTTGTTAGAGTAACAGCTTCTTTCAGTTTTTAAATCAGAGGATCAAATTTGCAAGGAACAGAACATTAAAACAACAACAGAAAGGAAATACATGACGTCTGATCACTGGTTCAGTTCCTAAGCTATGCAGATGTTAATTTGAAAGAAAGGAAGAATATTTCAAAAGTTTATTAGTACCTGTAATGTATAACAGCAACTGACAAAAAATCCATCTTTCCAAAAGACTGGGCTTAGGCACAGTCAGCATGGGTTTAGGAAGGGAAGGTCCTGCCTAACAAATCTGATCTCGTTCCATGACTGGGTGACTGACCGGAGAGATGAGGGGAAGGCTGTGGATGTGGTCTACCTGGACCTCAGCAAAGCCTTTGACACAGTCCCCCACAGCA
>JAAGNO010008627.1:14941-35846 GCA_033439905.1 Ceryle rudis
GTTGTTGTTGTTGTTTTGTTGTTTTTTATTAGAATGTAAACAGGGTAGGTGGAGGTGAAGGGGGACTCAGCCTTTTTTGGGGAGCTCTGATTTAAGCCCAGAGGATAGAGAAAAAGGAAGGATGGAAGAGTGCACAGATGGCTCATTGTTTTGTCTAGCTCAGCATTCTTGCACTGCCAAAGTGAGGGGCAATTGTTTTAAAATCCCTTTTGCAAAGAGTGCTGTTTGCTTTTCAGCTGTCCCTCGTCCCTGAGATGCAAACTGCAAACCAGGGGGGCTGGTCTTTAACACCCATTTGTTTTGGAGGGTCAGTGTGCTGTCCAAGGGGGCCGGGGCGGTTGCTGGACTGTGAGGCAACGCTCCTGTAAGGGAATGGGGGAAAGAGCGTGTGCCTGGGAAATGCGCTGACTGCAGTGGCCAAGGAGAGGGCGGGAACAAAAGGATGCATGTGGAGGGGCTGGGGCAGAGCAGTGTCCGGCTAGGGGAGCTTCTCCAAGGCTATGAAGTGTGGTATAAAACCCGTACATACCTTCCGCACAGTGATATCTGATGTGGGGTATAGTGTTCTTGCAGCATTTAATTGGTTTTTTTGGGTTTTTTTAAGCAAATAATTCATTAGTATAGAGAAATACTGCCATTCCTATCCTGTTACTCTTTCTACTGCTCCAGTTGCACTGGCATAGCTCCTTCCCCTCCTCCCCTGCGAATCGTTGTGGCCTTTCTGTAGCAGGGGCCTTTTTTGGCATAGTGGACAGAAGTAAACTATAAAGGCGGCTGTTGTTACGAATAAGGCTCAACAGGGAATTTTACCAGTAGAACTACCGTAATATAATTATACTGGTAGACCAGTTACAGTAAATTTCCTCATGAAGACAAGCATTAAGTTGACATTTCCTAGCTAAGTTGAATCCATATGTATAACTTGATTACGCAAAAATAATACGTCTCTGGGCCTGGAATTTTTATTTTTTTTTTTTACCCAGAAGAGTAACATTAAGCAGAAAAGCAAAGAATTTAGCGTTTGGAGATGTATGGGGAATTTTCCGCAACAGAGCGGCTGTGATGAGCTGTACACTCAACTCTGTGGATTACTGGGTAGGTTATTCCTCCTGAAGTGATCAGGAACATGAGGACTGTGTTTGTGCTTATTGCACTGAACAGCAAGTGGTACTGAAATATGCTGTAAGTTGACATCTCTCCAACATCTTTGCTCCTGTTAGTAAGAGAAGCTGAGCCATTTTGCAGTTTCCATAACTGAAGTGGTTTGGCTGAGAGGAAAAGACTATTTTGCCGCTATTAAAATCTTGAGGGGTAAGCCTGGACCCACAGAAAGGAAGGGGGAAATGATGCTTTCTTTCCTCCTTTGTTTGATTTAAAGAGGCTAAAATTTATTTTATCCTTTTGGATTTTGTCTTACAACGGTTGGAGTCTGTGTAACGTTCACAAGCCAGGTATATATTTCTATACATCAAAAATATCAGTCTATGATTCCTACCTCTGAAAGTTTCCAAGGCTTCAAAGGCAAAATTGTGTTACAGGAGAAGCTTAAAGGTAGATTTAGAAAAATAAATACATATAGTAGACTTTTCATTGCTGCTGTCTCGCATTTCTCTTTTGGGATTCGTTCTCCACCAGTGTAGTGCAGCCTGGAATTACAGCTCAAGCTCCAAGGGCCTTTCCCTGCCTGTTTAATTGGTTAAGATCTCTTGCGGTGCTCATAGTGATGTTTTCAAGTGCACCATTTACAGAGGCTATGTAGCAGCTCAGCAAGTAAGGAAATAGTATCTTGATTTCCCCAGCTAATGAAGTGAAAGATTAGGGGTTGAGTCCCAGATCCAGCAGGATACTTGGGTGCCTAAACCCTGCCTGAAATCTGTTAGCTCAGGCTCCTAAAAGCTCCTAAATCCCTTTTATGCTTCAAGCTCATTTATTGCACAGCTGAGAACTTGATTGAATGAGAATCCTGAAGTGTGCTCAAGGGTGTACTTAAGTTTTCTTGCATTACTTTTTTAATATATGTTCTTTAGCCAGCAGGAAAGTAATGGGCAACACCAGTGTTTAGATTTTACATAACATGTTGGAGCCCACATCCTTGATGGAGACTTTTAGGCAATGCTGGAAAACCCCAACTGTAGCTGTCAGTGTAGCTTCTGGCCTTGGGTTTTTCTCTTATTCTTTCCAAACTCCCATACTGCTTTTGAAAGCCGCTTTTGTTATGCGAATGGGTTCCTCCCAGCAGCTGCAGAACTTTCCACAGTAGGAGCTATGAAGGAGCCAGCAGACGCTGTGAGGGAAGTCGGTGACTTTTTTCCAGCTGCTCACCAAGAACGGCAGTACTGGCCTTCCCAGCCACACTGCCTCAGACTGGTGTTCAGGTATATTCTTTTGCCCGATGACGTTGCAGCTGACCGCGTAGGTGGAGTTTTGGAGATGTATTACCACTCCCTGCAAGCTATGCAAAGACCAGTGTATCAGAACGAAGGATTTAGTCCTACTAAGAAATGGGATCTGTGTGCAGATGAAAGGTGGTCTCTCCTAGTGCACGGTACACTCGGGTCCAGTGAGAGCACTGTTCCGCTGGACTTTGTAGAAATGAAGGGTAAGTAGTTTTGAGGTGCAGCATAAATAGCTAGCTGAAGTAAAATTTGGAAGTACGGATCTTGGTAAGTTGTTTTCTCTTTCACTAGTTCCCTGCCCCTTGTTCTGTGAATGCAATAGTAAATCCTTATTGTACTCCTAGCTATTCTCTGCAGATCCTTTCTGTAGGGAATTAAGATGATGCAACTCTTCTGCAACTTCCCCGGGCCGCTGCACTGAGACCATTTGCACTTTCCCTGAGGTGCCAAGAAGGGCAGCCTCACTTGCTGTGCCAGCTGTGCTTGCAGAGTGCTGCAGCTGGTGGTTGAACCTGCTCTCAGGGACACCTCAGCTGGATTGGAATGGGTTCTGCTGGCTGTGAGGTGGAAAGTCTGGGGAGTTCTGTGGAGAAATGTGTGGGCCCTCAAGCTGAAAAGCATGGCCAGTCCTCTAGTTGCTTGATTTCACATAGACTTTTTTTTTATACATGTTTTGGAAATCATGAAGATGAAATGGGTTAGTCTTGTCAGTTTAGTTATGATTGTAATGTAAGATCAAAGTGTCACCTACTGGTATAGCTACATCCATGCACCATAAAACAGAGAAAATAAACAGCCCACATGTGGACATCTTTTTCTAGGATAGAGTGTGACGCATCCCATGCAACCTCCTGTTTCATATTTTGTTGTTCTAGTCATTTCCCGTATTCCGTATGTGTCCATGTTGTGCAGAATGTGGAGTTAATTTCCCAGCTTTTGTGACTTTGATAGATGGCATACGTAAGCATTTCCTATATGATGAGTGTGGCATGTTACTCTTTGAAACGGGGAAATATAATTATTTTACATTGGAGAATCAAATTGGCTATGAAGATGATTAAGGGACTGGAATATCCCTCTTATGAGGAAAGGCTGAGAGGCCTCGGTCTGTTTAGCCTGGAGAAGGAAGGACTGAGAGGGGATCTTGCTATGTTTACAAATATCTTAAGGGTGGGTGTCAAGTAGAAAGGGCCAGTCTCTTTTCAGTTGTGCCCTGTGCCTAAGAGAAGTTCCACCTCAACAGGAGGAAAAACTTCACTGGAACAGGCTGCCCAGAGAGGTTGTGGAGTCTGCTTCTCTAGAGACTTTCAAGACCCACATGGATGTGTTCCTGTGTGGCCTGCCCTGGGTGTTCCTGTGCTGGGAGAGGGGTTGGACTTGATCTCCAAAGATCTCTTCCACTCCCTACCATTCTATGATTCTATAAAATTACTAAGTAACTTGTTGAGGAGAATGGGAAGTTTGTAGCAGACAAGAGATTCAAACTTAATTCACCTAGATGCTATTTTAGGACTTTGAGAGTATTCTAAAGTTTCTTGACTTAGTGTTAATAATGAAGCGGATGGATCCCTTTGGCACTGTCAGGGCCATTACAACCTTTTGCCCTTATCTACACACACTATCTTTACATGTATGACTGTATGCTTGTGGTCTCCGTAGTGCTTCTAAGCCTCTAGACCTCAAAGGGCTTAACCTCCAGTAGCTAAGCAGGATCCTGTCCTTCTTCCAGATGCTACTACTTTCATGGCATGGATGACTGAAGCTCAAAGAAGCAATCCCTAAATTGCCTTAACTTGCAGTACAGCACACTAAAGTGACCTGAAGACTGAGGGTGGTTTACTTTATCATGCTAGGCTGGTGAGAGATTAGTTCAGGAGATGTTTTGCATGTAACTAGGCAGGAGCACAGTATAGTAACCACTTCTGTCAAAATGAGTTTTGCTTGTGTTTGTGAGTTGTTGTTATCTGTGGGTCCCATCAGCTCAGTTTTGCACATAGGGTACCAGTAGTAAAAGCTCATACCTGTGTTTTTGGCTGTGATGCTTCATAGGATCACAAAGGGTTGGAAGGGACCTCAGAACACTTCTAGTTGATGCCTGCTCAGAGGGCCAACTTCCACAGCCTCCCTGGACCTTGTTCCAGGATTTGATCGCGATCATATGAAAAATATTTCCAGATAGAAGTAACTGGAATTTATCTTTGCCATTTGCTACGCATCTCTAAGAAAGGTCTGTCTCCATATTCTCTTTGCCCTCCCAGTAGGTAGTTGAGTAATAAGATCCCCCTTTCCTTTCAGCCTTCCCTGAACAAACCAGGCACCCAGGCTTTCACCATGTCATGTAGGTGTTTGTGATGTGCACACAATTTAATGACACTTACGTGCCAAGTGCTTCTTGCATGCCTGATTTAGGTGTCTAGAAAGTGGTCAGTCTGTCAGGTGTACAAAATGCACACAACAGTTCCCAGTGTTGTATATGTGAGTGAAACATAAACTAAAGTCTCTTCTTTCCCCTTTGCCTCGGATCTATCTCAGCATAAGTTTTCTAAGTGGATCCTACAGGAGTATTTCAGAAAGCGGAGAAGCCCGCCTTCAAATACCTTCAGAGCGAATGCCTCTGCATCTGTGCAGGTTTACATTTTGGATTAATTCTCTAAAAAACTATAAGTTGCTGTTTCTAGAAAGTGTTTCCATTTGGTTGTTGGCTTACATATTTAGTATGATGTAGTGCAAGGGCAAGCACTAAGCAACGGTTTTGAGCCTAGCCATAGACTGACATATTGAACACCATGTGTCACTTTCTGACCGTGATTTTACATGAATAGAAATCTTTGGGATTGTGTTCTTTTTGCATTTTTATTTGCCCTGCTTATGCATGAAGCTTTTTCTTAAATCAAGCTACAAAGGAGTCCAGTAAGACCCTCCAGGCAGGTTTAGGGTGGTGAGAGCTTGTGGAATTTCCTGTGAAGCCTCTGAAGAGATAACCATCTGATGTCCAGATAACCACTCCCTGTTTCTTTCAGATGCTTTTTTATGTGTTTTTCTTTAAAATTGATGCTTTTTTTGATGCTAGGAAACAATCTGGGAGAATGTGCGAATAAGCAGGTGGGTTTTGGCTGAAATAACTTTTCTGGATGCTTTTTAATCCTTTCCTGTAAGTGGATTGCTGTGCCTATTTTCTTATGAAATGGCTTTGCAGGAGTGTCCCAGCATGCTGCCAGGGCTCTCGGATGAGATTTTTATGTTGTTTGACAGCTGCACAACAACCATTTCCTGTTAAGCAAGATGCTGTAAGCACTAGGTAGGGTCACTATTTTTCTTTTTTTCTTTTTTTCTCCGCCCCTCCCTGGAGGACTGGAATCCGAGTGTTATTTGTTTATAGTGGAAAACATTGTGTAATGCACCTAGAGCTTGAATTCAGATGACTGACTCTGCATAAATCTTATTTGGAGTATATCAGCTCTTGCCTGATATTCTTCCCAGGAGATGGAGAACCTAAGGTGTTCACCTTGATGGCTGTCGCAGCCTCCTGGAGGCCTCTCCTTGGGTTTTAGATGGGAAACCGCCCTTTGTGTTGCTTGTTTCTGAGCAGATGTGGGCAGTGAAAGGGAGGTGGTATATGTCTTAATTTTTCTCAGGGTGGACCTGTGAAGACAGTCATTGAGTACCCTGATGCTTTGTGTTACACCAGTTCTCTGTTGCTAATAGTAATATGTTTGCTAGCGAAGAGAAAAATCTTCTGGGATGGTTACTAACTATGCAGTCTTAAAACACTAGTGAGAGTTGGGCCTTGGAAGTGCTTTGTTATTGTCAAGCAGAGTGGTGGTCACTGCCCATCAGCTTGGTTTAATCACCTTCTCAGACTTGATGCCTGATAGGCTGATCTAAAGTACTGAAAGCACTGGGTTGACCATTTTTGTATTTGCGGGGAGGGTGGTAGAGCTAAAACTGCTTTCTCATGGAAATAACAGCAGCTCTTGCTGATGGCAGGCTTAGAAATGTAGCAATGCTGTGTTTCTGCAGCCTTCACAATGTTACCAGTGTAGCTTACCAGCAGCACCACAGGAAAGTTTTGTGGTGGGCAAGACGTGGGGAAATTGCAATTAAGGAGTTGAAGCAAAAGCCGTATTAAGCGGCTTCACAAAAGTAGTGGTGATGGAGCTGAAGACGGAAGTTGGGACAAGTCAACCCAGAGTCCTGTGAGTCTGCCTTCACTTCCCAGCAGAGACTTCGTTTATCTCCCTAGAAGAGCTGGGAATGGAGCTTTGACTTCTGAAAGTTTAGTCCTCGCTATTTCCAGATACCCTCAAAGCGATTTCTTATTTCCTGGCTGAAATAATTGTAGTGGAGAGACAGCATTTCCCTATATAAATTTCCATTTTCAGGGATTGGTTCACCTAATAGATTTATATACACATACTCTAAACTCTCAGAAGATAAACACCTAGTACACTCTGCTCCTTGTCCAGAGCTGTGATGCTTTCAAAAGCAGAATTTCAGAAAAACAGCCGCTTTGCACTGCAATGAAGTGCAAACCTTCTCTCATTCTTTTACAAAAGTGAGAATGAAAATGCTTTGGCAAATAGCTTTGATTTAAACTGAAAAGCCTCTGGTTTTCAGAGCTGCTTTTAAAGCAAAGGGCTAGTTTGGCTTTTGATCCTCTTAAGCTGGGTTATTTGATGTGAAAAACGCCCTGGGTACTCTACTGCAGAGGGGAGCAGCTTTTCAGTTCTCTGTGTGTGGCAGAGCACAGGGTGGTGGGGGGCTCGGGGGGCCCGACCGCACGGCTCTGTAAATAAAGGGGCCTCTATTTCTTTGGATTCTTTTGCTGGAACTAAATATCACGATCAGTGAAACTCTTACCTCATTAAAGGAACAAGCCAGACTCCTTCAGCGTATGCGCAGTGCTGCACTGTGGTTTGTTCTACTGAGCTGATTTGTTGGACAGATAAAGGGAGTTTTAACTCAAAGAATGGTATGTAATATATGACCTTGGCTTTCAAAAGGTTTATTTTTGTTCATGCGACAAAATAACGTTTTGATATTAAATATAGGGTTGGATTTGACTTGGCAGATACCAGACCTTCCATTACTGCTGTAGTCATAACATAAAACTATCTGATGTGTGCCAGTGGGCACGCAGCACGCCAAGAATTTCTCCATCAGTGTTTGTTTTTGTGAAAACTTAGCCAGCTGCTTTGCAATTGGGTTGGCTATAAAGGTGACGTGCCCTTGTGTTAGAGGGGGCAAAGCAGTGGCAGACACAATATGTCCATGCTGTCTCTTTATAGCTAGTATCTTGTTTTGAGGCAGAATGTGGATTTTATTTTATTTCCTTCTTAGCATTTTGGGAGTGTTTAAAAGAAACTTTCACTCAAAACTGCAGGGTTCAGCAGAACCAAGGCATAAACCAAACTATGTGAAATATTCAGATCTGTTAGTACAGAAACTTATTTGTGTGTTGCAGCTTTCATTTTTTGTACCTAGGGCCATCCACAAATAAAAAATACTGCTTTTTTTTTTTTTTTTTTTTTTTTTTTTGAGGTTTCCTTCATGCACACACTCCATCTCAGATTGTTGTCTTACTCTAAAGCTGAGGCTCTCTTGGACTGCTTCATTGTAATTTTGCTGAAGAAATGACCTACAAAAAAAGCAAGTCAGCGTTGAGGTGCTGAATTGAGCTTCAAGGCGTTCTAAGCTGTCTCTGGTCTGAATTGATCACCTTCAGAATGTAAAAAACCCAACCAAACAAAAAACAAACAAACAAACTACAGACACAAAAAAACTCCCACAAAAACAAACAAAAAAACCCCAAACCAAACAGCAAACCACAAAGAAAACAAACAACAAAAAAAACCCACCTCAAAACTGCTACCCAGTCTCTATCTCCCTTGCTCATGAAGAAATCAACTCTAAATAGTGCTAGAATCTTGCTTTTGTAGAACAAAAAGTATGTAACAAGAATGGCGTTACCTCTGCAGTTGACAGAGGAGTTGGGCTCAGGCTAAGTTGCTGTGGATGCTTTGTTGCCCGCTTGGAAGGGAACAAGTTAGGTACAGGTAGAGGTAGCAGTGAACTTAGGGTGTCAATGGAAGATGCCTTGAACAAACCTGGCCTCCGTGTGCTTTAGCAGGACTCTTTCCACCTATGGGTTATTCTCACCCATCCACCCCTTTTTCTGTGGGAATGAGGCTTGTTCAGTTTGTCTCTTTGGTAACTTTTTTTTGTGGCTTGTTGGTTGATCAAGCCTGGCTGAAGGTTATTGACTTTTCTGGATTTTTTTCTGGACGTTTGGTGAAAATTTGGAACTTGTGGAAGGAGCATGAGTTTGAACATCTACAAGCCTGCATCCTTTTTTGCCCAGTCCTTTGGCAACCTCCAAAAATAACCCCCAAGCAGCAGGGATGTACAAGGAGGAGGCTGAGGTGGGAGTCCAGTGTTTCCACATGGAAGTAATGGAACATCTTAATTTATATTAACTTGTTTATGGGAAACTCTCTGTTCATGGATTGGCTTCTTGGTTATGATAGATGCATCGTTTGTCTTCTTTTTAAGGTCTTGAACAAAAATGGACAGAGGTCATTTGGGGGAATGAGTAGCTGTTTATAGCCCAGATATAAGGGAGGAGTCTCCTTATCTTTGTAGGGGTTAAAAAGCCATTTGCTTTGTCTTCCATTTATATGGCACATGTATCTGGAAGTTTTGAGCTTCTTATAGGGAAAATTAATTTCCCATGTGTGTTTTGGCTGTGGTTGCTTCTTGCATCTCCACCAGCAAACTGATGCATCCTTACCCTCACAAATTTTGGGGTCAAGGCTGGTGTAAGCAGTTGCTTACAGTGAAGTGAAAAGAACTTATGTAAGAGAAGCCAAGCTGCATAACTCAGCTACTGGATTCTTTTCTGTGATTTTTCATTAGAGTAAGGATCAGAGGCATGTGGTAGGGTTGTAGGTTTCTTTAGTTCTTGAAACTCATGTCTGCCTCCATTCTTATGTCCATCCTCCAAACCTTGTCCAGGAGCTCTGGTCCTGGATTATGGTCTGCTGTTCATTGACAGAAATTTTATGGCAACTGTTGAAAGTACATTCAACTTACTTTCAAATATACGACTTTTTTTAAGAATAAAATCAAAAGTTTTGGCAAAAATACTCACTGAAAATTACCCCCCTAATTACATTCCGAATATTTCTTCCTATGAAAGACTTATCTGAATAATACATTAAGGATTTCTAAAGTAATCACAAGCTTTTAAAGCCACGTTTCACAACTTCTCCCAAAACAAATTGCCAGCCTAAAATTAAACAGATCAAAGACTTTTACTTTATGGACTGTTACCTCAGAACAGCTGCACGATACAGGTGAATTGCATGTATTTAAATTTTCACTGTAACAAAGCAGAGCATTTTCAGTAACCTGTGACCATTACCTCTTCAAACACATCTCAAATATAATCTTTAAATACAAACCTCTTATAGGCAAATAGGATTTTTATGAGGTAAAACTGATAATTGAAGAATTTGAGAATTATAAGCACTGTAGGGAAGTAATTTATTGCTTGTTTCCTTATCTTTTATTCTATTTATTCTCCAGTAGTAGTTCTCTGTTTTAGTCTCTTTCATTACCAAACAAAAAAAAAAAATCGTGCAAGTAACATTGCCTGTCAGTTTTCCTGCTTTCCAACTACTGATACGTTGCTGACCAGCAATGTTCTCTTAAATGCTCATCCTACTTTAAATTTGATGGCTACTCATCTGTACACTTCTGTTACTCAGTAACTTGTCTGTGGATCAGAATAAAGCATGTGTGGTCTTCTCTTACACATTTATTTCTGGGAAGTGGAAAGATTTGTGAAGTTCAAAAAAACCTCACTAAACTCTAGTTCAATGCATATTAGAAGTAAAGCTGTGTTGTTTCAGAACGTGCCCCGAAAGGAGGAAATTCAATAGGGAACAGTGTTGTTTTACAAAAATTTTAACTGAAAGATCAGCTCAAAGGCTTTTTGTTAACTTTGATCTTTCTTAAAATTGACCCATTCATAATGTGTTGCAGTTTCTGGTGTATGCATTTTCCTGGAGTCAATCCTTGAAAACTATCCACTTTGAAGCATTTTTGTTTCTCTCTTTCTCCTCTTTCCTTTGCTAACTGATGTGTGAGACTAATAAAAGGCTACAGGGATGCTGAATATACAAAGTACAACTTCGCGTTTGCGAGGCTATCGCCATGCCCTGTCAGTCATTTTGGTAGCCCTGCATATGTGATTTCACAGCAGAGGTTTCACTGCACATCTTGACTGGTTATGCAGTAAGTTCTTGCTTTGTTTAAGAACCAAATGTTATTATTTGACTTGCTGCTTAAAGGTATGCTTATTTCCTAAAAGAGATTTTGTATGTACCAGTTGACCATTCTGAAACGTATTTTCTGCTCTCTTCATGGATAATTTGCGTCTGCAGTATATAACCCTCAAATTCATTGTTGAGGATAATGTGGAGGGAAACAAAAATGGACACGTTTGTATATTTTTATACCGATGAAAATAAGTCTATATTTGCTATATTGTTTACTTCACTTTTTTTCAGATACCTGACTGACTTTCAATATCCTCTTGTTTTCAGTCACAGATTTAATTTTTTCCCCCTCCTTCTTAGCACTTTAGAAGTGTTTAAAAGAAACTTTCACTTAAAACTGCAGGGTTCAGCAGAAGCAAGGTGTAAACCAAACTATGTGAAATATGCAGATCTGTTAGTACAGAAACTTAATTCTGTGTTGCAGCTTTCAGCTAATACTTCTCAGTACCTAGGGTCGTGCACAAATACAAAACACTGGTTTTGAAGTTTCCTTCATGCGCATGCTCTGCCTCAGATTTTTCTTACTGTAAATCTGAGGTTCTCTTGGATTGCTTCGTTGTAGTTGCTGTTATCTCTGGTCAGGCTCATAGTCTAGTTTTGTCCTTGAGTACGTTTCTTAACTACTTTTGTTACATCATTCTAAAGTCTACTGCAGTCAAACTTTCCTTGAAGAATTGTAGAATCATAGAATAGTTTGGGTTGAAAGGGACCCTAAAGATCATCTAGTTCTGACCCCCCCGCCAAGGGCAGGGACACCTCCCACTAGACCAGGTTGCTCAAAGCCCTGGTCTCCAACACTTCTGGGGCTTCCACAAGTTCTCTGAACAACCTGTTACAGTGTCTCACCACCCTCCCAGTGGTCGTCAAGTAAAGTTACATTGCATGATGGAGTTGCACTGATGTTGAAGCTTGATCAGTGTTAACGCTTGTCATTAGGCAGGGTCACTGTGTTTCTGCTTCAAAACAAACTCCTTGTTCTTGGAACAATCCTTGGAACGCTTGGAGCTGGTCATCACACTGCTGGTGAGCTGTGTTTTTTCGAATGGAAAGTGTTCTCTTCACTTTCCTGACTGCTCTGTTTGATTGTTTTTAGAAGTAGTACAATGTTAATGCTTTGTGCATTGTGTCTTTCATGCGTGCCAGCAAGGTACCAGCATCCAAGGCATTTGCAGTTTCTCCAGAGAATTTGCCGATGACAGCAGGTGTTGAAGATTTGAACTTGCTTAATGATACTGGTTTAAGTGTCTTTATGCTGAGTGTAAATCCATCCTTCCTTTTCTCTGCATTTGTGGAACAGCCACAGAAGATAAGCAAGGGATGCAGTGACAGTAGTAAAAAGCACATGGATGTCCTATATTTGCTTTCAAGTTTGCAAGCTGACATATTTGTCGATGAGGTTTCACACAGGCAAATGTGGCGTTTTTAGCTGTTGGGGACTCGGAACAAAAACTTTTCTGTAGGTGTAAATATTTAATAAAAAGTGTTCTTGAAGACTAGTTTTGTTGAAGCAGTGTAGTACCAGGTATCCCTGATTTACTTCTTTTTCATTATAGTCTTGATCCATCAATTATGACTTTATTCTTCTGGGTAGACCTTATCTGACCAAACCAAGTAAATTGGCACCTATCTGTCAAATGGGGAAATGGACCAAGTATTGCTTCTTGAACAGTAGTTGTCCTATTCAGTGCTTTTTCCAGTGCTGTCCTAAATCTCAAAGGAGAATGTGTGCGGGCCTATGTTGGAGCAAAATAACAATTAATGCCTTGTGTCAGAGGTTATTAACTTTCTGCCTGCATCTTCTTGCTTCCCTCCTTCCTGCTTACCATCTGCAATGCAGAAATGTCATGCTGTACATGAAAATATTCAGTTATTTCAACTGAGAAACCTACTACCCAGTACTTTTAATTACATCCCACTTCTCAATGTATAGAAATTTGAATTCACAAGGCTGGAACATTATTAGACATTCTCCATTTGGTGTTCCCATTTAGCTATCAGTGTAGAACTTACAATGATGTTTTAAAAACATTCAGGTTACTGAAAATCCCACTGGTCCCAGGAAAGAGGTCGTGGTTCCAAGGCTGCATTATTCTGACTGAAATTAAAACTACTACAGTAGTTATCTCTGAAATTGTATTAAGTCAACTGACCTAAGAATGTAATGTCTTTGAAGCTAGAGTAGACTGAAAGGACAGAATTTATAAACTTATCTTTTCTATGAGGAGACCCCTCATCCTTTTTCCGTGGTCCTAATCTTGAAGCCTACTCTGCTTACAAGAAGTATGTTGTAACTTTTTATTTTTCATCCTCTCCAGGTTTACGGGAACAGATGGACCAAGTGGTTTCGGATTTGAGCTTACATTTCGACTAAAGAGAGAAACAGGGGAGTCGGCACCACCTACCTGGCCAGCAGAGCTTATGCAAGGCTTAGCCAGATACGTCTTCCAGTCAGGTATTGCAGGGCTAAACATGCTGCCTTGCTTTTTCCTGCTCTTATTCTGAAGGGCCACATCTGTTACACAGTGTGACACTTGTCTCGTCGGTGCTCAGTCAAATTATCTTTGCATGGGAACCTAAAAGAGTGTGTTCCTTCTGTCATCCCAGCTTGCTGGGGACAGAACCCAACTACTCTTCAGGTAACTCTAAATTCCTAGTATTGAAAAGCTGAAGATACTGAACAATTGGTAACCATAGGAAGCCTGCCCAGTGGCTCTTTGTTGCTTTCCTGTTTTGTTGGTTTCACCTTCTTTAGGTAAGAAAACCTCATTTGTTTATCCTGGAATGGCTGAGGAGAACCCATCTGATAAGGTCTCACTTCTCAGCAGGACTGTAGCTTCTAAAAAGGATGTGATTCCTTCCCAGGCAAATCTCTTCTCATGGTCTCTGCAGTCGAGTAGCAGTGATGTATGTAACCCAGGAGGTGCTGAGATGAGAAAATGTAGAAGTCATGAGGGATGCCAAGACCAGGAGTGCTATAGGAATTAATAGTAGGGAATCATTAATGTGCATGGAGATTTGCCAGAAAACTGGGAGCCAAGGTGCCTACAAAACATCCTCTTGCGCTACTCTTTCTGGCTTTTGTTTGTGCCAGTGGATTAATAGTAGATTGTAGCATGAGCACGTGAAGACTCATGGAATGGCTGAGTGCATAACATACCACCTCTAAGGGCACTCACAAGCATCACAAGACCTGGATGAAAATATTTGAAGAATTTTTATGGGGTTTTTTTAACCTAGTTAGAGGTCCTTTACAGGTAAAATACCTTCAAAAGCAGTGATTATTGAATTTGTAACACTTGGTACTTGCTCTACTAGTTGCTCTATTAAGTTGTTCAGTAACTTCTGATTTTAATGCTGGTTTTCAGTCAGCTGGCTGACTCCTAAAGGGGAGAGGTCTGTATGAAAACAGGATTGCTCTGCTAACCTCTGTGACAAATCTCTGAGGCAGTGTCAACTCTTGTGGGGTATTACTTCTAAATATTGACTGACAGAGACCACTGCAAGCACAGACTATTGTTTGTCTTCATATTGGGAGTGTCTCTGCTGCAGCTTAAAATGACACAAGCATTTTTCCAGTAACCTTTGCTGTGTAGCTGTCTTCCCTGGTTGCCGTCCAAATTTGGCTCACCTTTCTATCTTGATTTTTGCTACTTTTAAACATCTAGATTCACATGACTGTCATTATTTTTGCCATTACTTGAGATTCTCATCCTGCATAAATTGTATTGTATTGCCTTTTGATACTAACCATGCAGTGATAAATTCATGCTCAGTTTTTTCTCTGTATTGACTGAAGGATCTGAAGAAAACATCTGAGTCTAAAGTTTCCCTCTTAGATATAAAATAATATACATGTTGTATATTAACTTTATATATAAAGACCCCTTTTAGTAAAGCCTTTTGAATTTTCTAGTCCAGTGTAAAAAATTTCTTAGTGATTAAGTTGGCACTCAGGGCAAAGACTTTCCTTGTTTGATTTCCTGCACTGGTTTAGCCTATGAAGGGAAGGTGCAGGGTGATCTAACGGGATCTTACAGCTGTGGGGAGTGTAGTTACAAGATTATGTGGCCAAGTCCTAGATTTTGCAAGTGGCTACAGCTCTGAATTGTAGTATGAGAGGTTCTGAGACAGCTTCAGGGAATGCTTGCTCACAAGGAGGGTGACAAAGGACAGGCAACAGTTGGAGAGGTGGTGGATCTCCATTCCTGAAGAGGGTCAGGACTTAACCTATGGAGGTGATCGTGCCCTTGTATGCGGCACTCCTGAGACGACACCTTGAGTACTGTGTCCAGTTTTGGGTACCACAGTCCAAGAGGGACATTAAGGTGCTGGAGTGGGCCTAGAGAAGGGCGATGAAGCTGGTGAGGGGTCTGGAAAGCGTGACTTAGGAGGAGAGGCTGAGGGAACTGGGGTTGTTTAGTCTAGAGAAGAGGAGACCGAGAGGAGACCTTATTGCTCTCTACAACTACCTAAAAGGAGGTTGTAGAGAGGCTGGTGTTGGTCTCTTCTCCCAAACTACTAAAGATAAAATGAGAGGAAATGGCCTCAAGTTGTGTCAGGGGAGGCTTAGATTAGATATTAGGAAGAAATTCTTCACTGAGAGAGTGGTTAGGCACTGGAGCAGGCTGCCCAGGGAGGTAGTGGAGTCATCATCCCTGGAGGCATTTAAAAAATGAGTGGATGTAGCACTTGAGGCTCTGGTCTAGTGGATAGATAGATGTTAAGATGGAGGTTGGACTTGATGATCCTGGAGGTCCTTTCCAACCCTAATTATTCTATGATTAAAAAAGCTACAATGGCCCTGATCTGGCATTGGTGATGGCTCCACTTCAAATAGGAGGCTGGAAAAGAGACCTCTAAAGCCCCCTTAAAATATCACAAAAGAGTTGGATTTTTTGAAATTTTTTTTTCCATGCAGCTTCATGCACTTCAGCAAGCAGCTGTGTGCTGTCACCAAGTATTACCAACTGTTCCTTGCCCTATATAAAAGGAAGCTGTTGCAGCAAGTGATCAAGCTCCCATTCTATTTTGGTACAAATTTGTTTATCACTCATCTCTCTTGAAAAAGAACTTTGTCAGGCTGGTATCTTCTGGCTAAACATAGATGTCAGGTTAATCCTGACAAGATGATGCATTTAAAGTAAGACTTATAGGGCAGAGAATCATTTTTTCTTCACGATCTTTCAGGTCTTTACCAGTTGACCATAGCTAGATGCAGTAATTTTTCTAGTATAGGGTAAGCTTGTTCACCCCATTGTTCTGCAGAGTCTCCAGTCCTTCTGCTACATCTGACATGTCCTGCTTTCCTTTCCTCCTGTGAGCTGCCCCCTCTCCGTCTGGCACTCTCCAGAGCAATTCCCATGTTCTCCCTTGTGTCACCTCTGGATAATCAGGCACCCAGTGATTAACACTCATCAGGGTTGTGACTTTTTCCTGCCTAATGGCATTTCCCCTGGTTAACATGTTCATATTGCAAAGCCAAGTGAGCTTCTGCTGTCATCTTTTTTTCCTTGATCTTTTACAGGACTTCTCCGGTCAGATGCTAAAACTTTAAAACTGAAGTACATGAAGGGGTTGTTCTTCTGAAGCCCTCTGGGCATTGGGCAGTCTGTGGTACAACAGCATTGTTGTACATGATGAAGGGCTTCTTTTTGCTCAAATTCTTTCTGACTCTGCCTCTTGGAGCATTTGTCAAATGCAATAATGATAAGCATTGTTTGACTCTGGTGTACGTACCTTAATGTTGTTCTCTTCAGTTTTTAAAAAAAAAAAAAAAAAATTCCATGGAGTCTCTTTGATACTCCAGATTAGCGTTAAAAACATTTGATGAACCAAAACAACTTAAGTAATGCTTATGGATCCACTCTGAACATGATGCAGGAAAAAAAAAAAACAAACCTGTCAGGAACTTTTTTGGATAGGCTTTAAGCACTTCTGCGTGTCAAATGATTGTTTACTTTGAAAGCTGCGCTAAGAGCTAAAATCTTATCTCTTGAATAACAAGCCATCTTTTTGGTTATCATAGATGTGCTTTGCTGGGTCTGTTTGAAACTGGGGAGACTAAGGTGTAGTTATACTCCTGCTGAGCCTGAGCATTTTCAGATGGTGATGACTGAGTTGAAGACTCATCTAGCAGCTACTGCTGTCCTAAATATTATGACTGTGTACTGCAGTTGCAAAGCACGTCTCATTGCAAGTGATGTATTTTTGTAATAAGCACTCTAGGCAAATGAATGTTGTGTTCCTTTGTTTCCATCTCTCCTGCACTGTGTCTGTGCTTTAGAAAAGCAGTCTTCTGCCTTGAATTTCAGGCCTCTTTGAGCCTTGGCTTCTCTGTTCACTGTAACAAACACTTGATGCTTTGTGCTTTTGATCAAATGGCACTAATTCCTCTCCGTCAGCAAAGCCAAGCTTGCAGGTCTCAAAAAAAAAAAAAAAAATATTTGTGGCTTTATCTGTTCTTAATTTTATCACTGTTTGACCATGACCACAAATTCTAACTCTTGTTATTTTTAGGTTGGTTGGGGTTTTTTGTTGTTTGTGTGTGTTTGGTTTGTTGTGTTGTTTGCTTTTTTGCTGGGGGAAGGAAACACACACAAAATAAAACCAAAACAAACCCTAAATCTGCAAGCCTCGAAAATGAAACTTTATACAATTCACTGACCTTAACATGTTGTGGTCCATGACTATACTGGGAATATCTCGTGGTAGAACAAATTTATACTTCAGTTTAAAAGAAGAGAAAGAAATAGTCTTCCTACAGAAAGCTTATCCAGTGCTTATTACAACTGTTAATTCTTTAGGGACTGCAGTGTTACGATGCTTGATCAGTACAGAGAGGCTATGGTTTGTGTTTTCCTGAAATTAGAATCTATTTTTCTTTTGCTCTAAGGTTAGGTTGTATTCAACAGCTTGCCTAATATATATACATCATGAGGGATATGTATTGATAGAGCATGGAAACAAGTGTGTTGTGTGTGTGAGTTCTTGTTGCCTTTTTGTTTCTTGGCTGGAAAGAAAACAGCTGTAGCTATAACACAGAAGTTTGCAGAAACTGTCAGGGAAAACTTGTGATGCACAGAGCCTAGATATCATGGTGCATCCTGTGCCATGGTTATATTCTCCACAGGGCATGAATTGCAGTGGGGAACTAGCTAGTGAAACTAGCTGCAGAAGTATTATGATGACATCCATGAATTAAAGGTTTACAAGTTGGCTGAACTTTACCCCAGAACACATCAGTCTGAGCCCCACCATTGCAGTGGGGGCAGGTAGCATTAAAGAAGGCTGGAAAATAGCAAATGCTGTTCTTCACCTTCACCCCTCAAAAACAAACAAAGAACCCAAACCAAATCAAACAAAAAAAATAAGCAAACAAAACCCAACAACAATGACAAAACCAAACAAACAAAAAACACCCAATCAAACAAAAAAGCATCCCCAAAATGCAAAACCCTGAGGTTTCTACTTGGTCAGTCAGACTTTGGGCCTTAAGAAACTGCTAGGAAAAGCAAACTATTTAGAAGGCATCCAGGGAATAATGGATGCTCCATCACAGATTTATCAAGAATAAATCAGCATAAACTAAATGTAAATTGAAGTAACAGGCACCATGGGAAACAGTGAATGTTGGTTACCTTGATACTAGTGAGACTTCTGACATTGTCCCTTCCAACAAGTATGTGGGCGAGCTGAGGAAATGCAGTGTTGATAAAAACTGTAGAAGGAAGGATGCAGTACTGCTTGGATATTTAGACTCAATAATCGTCAATGTGTAGTCGTGAACCACAAAAGATGTGTAGATTTTAGAGGAATCCAAACCGCCCTAGATCTCATGCAGTTTGGTATTGACCAGGGTGATGAAATGTGGAATATCCTAACGAACTCTGCAGGCACAGCAATGTGCTGGGCTGTGGAGGGCTGGAATTCAGAGCAACCTTTGCAAATCACAGAAATGGTTTGAAGTACCAATGTGCACTAAGGTCAGGGAGGTGCAACAAGTGCAAGGTCCCCAGGACTAATCCAATGCACAGTTATCCATCAGGGAAAGGCAGCAGTTCTGACAGTAGAAAAAGATCTTTCAAGTTTTTGGACTCAATACTGTTATCAATGATCTCTACATATACCAACACGCTCTTCATGCTGAGAGATAGAAGTGAAATTATTCTGATGTATAAATAGAAGTGTTCTGTGTATTATAGGGTCCTACACTGCTGGCAACACCTTGAAGGTAAAAAGGAGAGCATTGTCATCTCATTTGGGGCAAAATATTTTTAAGTCAGATGGATCCCAGTTGAAGAGGGTCTGGGGGAGAGCAATAAGAATGACCCAAAGGTCTGGAAAATATGACCTGTAGAGGAATGATCAAAAGAGTTAAGCTTGTTGACTCTAGGGAAGAGAAAAGGGAAGGAAGATGTGAGAATAGTCTTCAAATATGCAAAAGGTTGCTGTAGCAAATAAAGTAATAAATTGTTCAAGTGCTTACTGGGGATATGGGAGGCCTATCACTGCTAAAATTTCTGTGAGGTAGACAGGGTTTGTCATTAGGAAAAGCTTTTGCATGATAATTGTGGTTGAAGCACTGGAATAGTTGCATATTTCCCATTGCTACTTATCTTTAAGAACAAATCAAATTATTCTTCATGGATATTTGTCAGGAAGAGTTGGTCCTTCCTTTAGGTGAGAGTAGAGTAGGAGCCTTCTTAGTCTTCTAGATATGTCTTGACTGGCTAGGTGTCCTCTTCAGGTCTTCTAAACATAATTTTCTATGGTTCCATAAATACATAATTTATCTTTTTTTCATAGTCTCCTGATTACTAGTGCACTAAAAGATAATTAAATGTGAATTTGAAGTCTCAGCTAGTTAGAAAGTTGAATTTTAACATTTAAGCTTTGACTTGTTGCTAGTCGGAAACTGTTTGTGTCTTGGGGACTGTAGTAGCAAAGCATACAAAGGAAGTAAGCATGCAAGATGCAATTTGTGAGTGGAATTTTAATATAAATTTCAGCTGATGACTTCAGGAGAAACTCTTTAAGGAATATAAATAATTTTATTACACATTTGAAAAGTGTTGGACAGAACTAATTCCAGCAGGTACACGATGAGTTATACATGTTTATAACATGTCAAAAGAATGACCATTGAGCTGTAGGTGACTTGTGATGGGTCTTTCCCTATAAAACATCTCTCCTTGTGTGTCTACCCCCTTTGCACTGTCACGGTGATGGATTCCCTTTTCAGAGGGTAAGGTATGAAATATCTTCTCTTGTCCTTTAGTTTTCTGTGAAACCTGCAGGAACTTAGTGTCTGTGAGCTTCTCTTCTCTGTCATGATTCAAGCCCATGAGCCAATTTCCCAAAGTTACTGGAAAGGAGGATGGTTCTGCTTGAAATGTGCAAGTGCCTGAGGCGGCACAGCCACACAAGCCTTTGGCAGCCAGGCTGAAAAGTACGCCCAAGATGAGGTATGTCTCGCCTTCCCTTGTTACTTCTGACATGTTGTACTTTCTTTGGGTAGAAATTATCTGAATGTTTGTCTGTAGGTTGAGGAACCACATACACTATTCCTGCCTTTGTGTGCGTTGGCCCAGTGCATCAGTTTGGGGTCATTATGCCAGCTCTGTCTGCTGCAGTTTCCCTCTTGTTTTGTTTTTTGTTTGTTTGGGTTTTTTTTAAACAAGGGTGATAACAACAGAGCTGTAAGGACTGCAGTTATGGATACACTTCTCTTATTCAGCAGTTTTCACCTGATTCAAGTTAGTTTAGCCTGAGCCACAAAGGCACTTTGTGTTTGACAGGCAGTATAACTTTTACACTGAAAATGGGACTCGGTGGGATTAAGCGATTTGACTGGGGTCACAGACCTGCAGCCATTAAGCCAGCAGACACCTTGATACCTGCTGCCCTGGCATGACCGTTGGGCCTCATCTTCAAATCTTCTGAGTCCAGAAAGCTTCAGTGCGGTAGCCTCAGTGACTCTTTCCTTGCCAACATGTTTTCAAACATTCTTTATACAGGCCAATTTCTGTGTGTAAAAAGGAAAGAGAGGAGGAAAAAAAGGGGGGGGGGGGGGGGGGGCCAACCCCAAAAAAAACCCCTTCCTTCCTTGCAACAAACAGGGGCTTGTACGGTTTGTTTTGAAAACAGTGTGCATTCTGGTGGTTATCT
>JAAGNO010008627.1:35946-82149 GCA_033439905.1 Ceryle rudis
ACAGCCCCAGGGGGCTGCTGGGGTGCCTGCGGCTGCTGCTGCATGAGGGAGAGCTGAGAGGCGGTTGGTGAGGCATACTGGAAAGTTCGTCCGGCTAGAGGGCCCTGTACTGGGGGGCTGCGAGGGCGCGGGGGGTGGGGGGGCGTCGGTGAGCCAAACCCAAAACAAACGCCTTGCTTCCTTGCATACAAATGAGGCTTGTCTAGCTTGTTTGTAGAACAGTGTTTATTTCTTCCCAGTAGGATGACTAAAGCCAAATAAAATCTCACGGTAATTCCTATATATTTTTCCCTAACTGTGCCTTTATTTTTTTTTAACCCCAGGCAGATTTATTGTTCTCTTCTGGTTGCTATGGCTCTTTAAAAGATAGACTCTTTTTTTTCTATCATCTGTTTGTAATATTGACCAGCTTCCAGTGTAGAGCTGGCCCCTATTCCTCTGTAGTATTCCAGGATTTTAGATTAAAAATGGGGGGAGATTAACTGTGGGTTTTAGCTCCACAAAGAGGTATAAATCAACATCAATTTCATTTTAACAGAACCTGTTATGTCTTGAACTCTGCTGCACAAACACTGAAACTGTAGCACAGTAAATTGCTGTAGGTGAACAGGACTAAACCAAGCACACAGGCTGCGTGCCTTTATTCTGCAAAGGGGTATGGAAACATTAAGTCACTGGTTCCAATTTAACCCAAGTTTGTCATGGCCAAAAGCTCTCATCATCTGATAGTTATTCAGTGGTCCATGAGAAATCAGTTGGGTTTTAGCCTAATTCCTCTTAGATGTTTCCCATAAACCAAGCTGTTCTGTGGTCCTTCATGTCTTTGTGTGCTAACCTCTCTGTCCCACACTGCCACAATAAATCCGCTTCTCCCCATACTGCTGTCTATGAGATCACCTCCTCATTATTTCCCATCCCTCCCCCCCATCTCCTAAGCCAGCCTTGTCCCATCCCTTAACTTCCAGCTGGGATGTACGTGCCGTGGCTGGTACCAAACAACGCGCTGGCTGATAAAACAAACTGGTTGCTTGTGTGTAGAGGGGTTGGCTGATGTGCTGGGCATGACAGGCAGCTATTGAGTTTGTGATTCAGTCTCCAACCTGTTGCTGGCTTCCCCCAGAGCTGACTAGAGGCTCTGAAGTTGTTGGGGAGGGAATTGTCAAATGTAATTCTTGTAAACTGTCCTGATAGGCATTGCAGCAAATTGCTGGTTGCAGATAGACCCGGCACTTTTTACTCCCGTCTGTAGATCACAGATAAAGCTTATGCAGCACTGATAGTAATCCAGAGAGAAACATCTGTCTGCAAAGCTGATGTCAGACATACAACACTAAATAGACCTCATGGAAAATGTTTTATCTGCAGAAAGGATGACTCTAAGCAGAGACATTTTGTAGGCACATAAATGTATCTTCTCCTGAAATACTGTCCTAGGTTTGTGCAGAGAAAATACTGAAGCTGGGACCAGGTTTATTCTTACTGTCTTGCTTCTGTTACTGCTTGGGATGCTTAAGGGTTGAAACTTGCCTGCTGGCACTACCTGAATGCCCTGCCCAAAGCTGGATGCCTGAGTCCTGCCTCATGCATGTCCTGCCCGACAAGGCTTGTCCAGCTATGGCAGCTGTGCTCGCTGTGTGTGTGTGCCTGTTAGCTGACACACGGGGCAGTGCCAGTTTCAGGAAACCCTTCTGCAGCAGGAAAGATGACAGCTTGTGTCCTGCCAGCCTCAGCCAGTGTGTGCAGTTGTGACCCACACTAACTTGACTTGGTATCTGAACTTTCAGAGGAGAGACATCAGTATTGCAGTGTGGCTTTATGTGTTTTTATTTTGAGCATGCTTGAAGGATGGGGCAGCTAGACACCTATCCTCTTTCCTGACATAGCAACTCCTGGGCAAGTCTCACAAAGCTTTCTCACTGCTTACCTTGGTATCAAACTTTTCTCTCTGATCTCTTTTGTGTTGTTTTTCTGTGACCGTTCTGGGTTTGGACCAGCAGAGCTCACTGAAGAACATCATTATAGCTCTTCTTTTCCCCTCAAAGAAATGTAAACTTCCAGCACCTGATTCTAATGATAAGATGGTCTTTCCAGCCTCTAGCAGGGGTCTGTAGGAAAGAAGTGTAGCAATATTGACTATCTGCAACATCCAGGCTCTTTGGCACAGGGAGACTTTCACTTGGAAAGGGGGAAGCAGACAGGTCATGGCACTGGTGACACTGGGATGTGTGTGCGGGTCAGCATGCATAAGTGCTTCTGGGTTCCCAAGATGAAATTAATGCAGTTCCTCTGCACGCTTGCAAAACGTAATATTATTTGTTTGTATGACTGTAATTTTTGGACCTTCAGAGGCCGATGCTTTTATCCTCACTTATGAGGCAGGGAGCCACCCAGTTCCATTTTATTGCGGGGTGCTGAGGCACAGGCTGGCCAGTCAGTAGAGATGAACTTTGCGGTGGCCCTGGCCATGGCGGAGGCTTCCCAGGCTTTGAACTAGCATGCACTTGGTGGCCCGTCCTTCCTCTGAGTCCTGTCTCAGAGTGATTTCACGTATGGATGATAAACTAGCTGGGGGCATAGAGCAGAAAACCAGCTGTGAATGCTGCTGAGTGCTGTTCTGCTACCATGCAGGTGGTATGCCTCTATTCCCCTCCTTCCTGGTAGTGTCAGTGGAGTTACATGACTTCAGATTTTGGACAATTAACTTCACTTTTCTTTCTGTTCAGAATAAGCAGGGTGCTGCCCCTTTGCAATACTGGAAGGCACCCCGGTGTCAAGCTCAGTCCTGCCCTTTGCCTTGGAGCACTGTCATTTCTTCAGCTTCTGCTGAGACAAGGTGACTTTATTCTTGCTGGTTTTGGTGGGATAGCATCTCCCTGGCCTTTGTTTGGGACTTTCTAGGACATTGTACCACATCGGAGAATCTCTTCTTCACAAAATACCTTTTGCTGCTGTTATAGAAAAGCCTCTGCAACCCTCTGGCCAGGTTTAAAAAGTGCTGGATGCTTTCTCAGGAACTTGAGAGGAGGGAACCAGCACCACTGCTGTGTGACTTTGCCTTCTGCTTCATCAGCACTGGTGGTGTGAACCTGGACTGGATATGAGGCTCCTCCAAGCTTCTTCCCAGTCTGCAGTTCAACAGGAAAACAGGACTGGGAGTTTCCAGGGACACCTGTACTCTCATTCGGCTTGGAGGATGAAAAGTTTATGGTTTGTGCTGTCAGTGAGCTAGCTTTATAACCCAAATTAAAGCCTTTTCTTCTCTGCCTCCCTAACCTCATGAAGTTTGGGCTTTTTTCTCTCTTGCAGTTTGTCTGGACTTATGGGTCAGGCTGGGTACTTCCTGTGCTGTGTTGTGGAAGCCACTGTTGTTTCTCTGACTTCCAGCTCTCAGCTCAGAGCAGGTCTCTGACCTTCTCCAGCCCCAAAGGGTAGGTTGACGTTAAGGCATGGTCAGACTTTGTGCCAGGAGCAGAGGCACAGAAAGTCTTTGTTCCTTATAAAAGACTTTGTGGAATTAGGAGAGCTATCTCCCCCAGACTGCTTTACTGATTGCACACTATTTCTAGGCAGTAAACATGGAATCTCAGCGCTGCCTGAAAGGGAAGGCTTGTTTTTAGCTGCTACTGCAATTTAGATAAAGTAGGTTTAGGCCCAGTTTGAGTTGGCTAGATTTCAACTGGTGCTGTCCCTTTTAATTCTGTCAACTTGTGTCCTGTTCCTGCCTGGGAACTGAACTTGGCTCATTGCTTGTCAGCTGTTCAGTACAGTTCAGTCAGTTGGTTTATTTGGGAAAAAGAAAAGGGGGGAAAAAAAAAAAAAAAGGGGGATGGAGGAACATTATCTTCTCTGTGCTTTGTATCAGACCAACTGTTGGGGCAAACAGAGCAGCAACGTTTGTATATCCGATACATGATTGCGTTTATAATTGCACAAGTTGTTTCAGCCTCACGCTGCATGTGGGCTGCCAGTGGGAGAGGGAGGAAAGAACTAGGCATGGAGACCCAGAGGAAGCTGCGTGACGCATCTCGGCGCAAGGCGGCTGCACCAGCCAAAGGGTAGGAGGCCAGCCAACAGGCCCTGCGTCTGGGATGCTTGGATGCCGGCCCCAGCAGGTGTTTATCCTGAGTGGCTGCAGCTCAAGATGAGAACTGTTCTTGCTAATGTTTTCTGCCCAAGGTGGAGGGGAGCCAAACTCTCTTTGGGAAGCCTTTTCTGCATCCTACCCAGAGCCTCCCTGCTGCAGGAGGAGGAGCTGATATGCTGGGGACCTGTTAAGAAGAGCATCTCTGACTCCTGGGATAAAGGAGTGGGGGAGAAGCTGCCCATAGTCAGCCCAGCTTCGGACAAAGCCTCTGCCCCCTGCACTGAAGGAGGAATGCAAGACAAAAGGAAACAGCTCCAGGAAGGCAGAAAACTCCCCCTCCTGCTTGTGTGAGGTCCTTTGGCATCTTATATATGAGGTCTTTGTCCCACCCAGCCTTTCCTGGGAAACGGAAGCAGACGCTTTAATAGTTAAAAGCTTCTGCACAGAACAGTGTGGCCTCCTTCTGTGGAGGAGCTGAAAACCACAACACAGAGGGATTGTTCTGCACTCTCAGGAGCATCCTCTCTCACTGCCTGTGTGCAACTGTTTGGGGTGCACAGAGGAAAGTTTGAAGGTTATATGTACTGAGTAGCCTTCTGAAAAGGACTGGTTTTTTTCCCTTGACAGCTGCCCAGCCCATGTTAGATGGAATTGCAGAGAAGAGTGGCCCGAGCTGGAAGTTGGGTTCAGTTACATATCCACCTTCTTACACACTCTATTGAAGATCTGTGCAGCAAGTGGTGCTCAAACTGTGCTTTCTGACTAACCCACTCTGCCTGCAAGAGTGGCAGTACGCAGAGCTCATTACAGACTATCTTCTGACAGCCTCAGATGCAAAGATCCTTTGCAGCAGCCTACTCAGTCAGGAGGCAGCAAATGGGCACAGCAGGGGAAGCATTTTGTTCTTGGTGGGGAAGAGAAACTGGGAGTGTATATTCAGAGGTTGCAGGAAGCCCAGAGCTTGTGGAAAGTGGATTCTCCTGATTTTTGGTTTGAAATCATGAGCTTAAAGGAATTGTCTCGGCACGCTTGGGATGGCGTTTCAAAAGGTGCTCCATAAGCAGGCTGGCCATTTTGCCTTTGAACCATAAATATAACTCCTGGACAAAGTTTGTGTGTTTCTCTTGCACTGCTGTAACGGGTTGGTAGAACTCGAATGCATAACTAGTATTTTACACAAATATGTGTGAATACAAAGTTCCTGTTTCCTGCCCTTTGGCCTCCTGCTTTGCCAAAGCAAAACAAAAGTTTGGCCTGTGCAAGCTTTAAATTCCTGAAAATATAAGAGAAAATAATCAACCACTGAGAAAAATGCTACAGTGCGCTCTCAAAGACCTCTGCCCTTCCTGTCCACTAAGCTCCAGAACTAATGCCTGGGTAACTAGAATGAGAATTCTGAAGAGATTACAGTGTGATAACTCCCTGAGTGTTTTCTCCCAGACCATCTCCCCTTTCTTGAGTAATTATTGCTAAAAGGGATACCCTAGTTCAGTCTAGCAGTCTTTTTGACAGATGTCTGTGCTCTGAAGCCTATTAAAAGAAACTGCTTCCATCTTTGGGTCCTTCAGAGGAGGATATTGCCTTTACTTCCCTTTCAAGCTCTTTGAAAGCTCTTCAACGGGAATGTTTCATAGATGGATATCTAGGGGAAGATCACAAGTGACTGTAGTTGTGTGGTGCTCTTCTGTCTATCTAAGCATCCATCCTTCTGGGTGGCTTGCACATGTAAGAGTATGTAGAGGTCCAACAACAAGAAAAAAAAGTGGTTTTCTCCTGCTGCAGTTCTCCTCTATCTCTGAAGACAGCTGAAGGTTGCTAAATGCTGTGGGTACAAGACTTTGTTCTAGTTGCACCTGGCTAGGAAATGTTCCATTAACTGTAAAACATCCTGGATTTCACATGCCAGAAAAAAAACATAGGGCTTTTAAATGTATCTCAGCAAGTATCTCTTCCAATTGGCCACGTGGGACCACATCATCTGTAAATAAACTGTCATTAAAAACCTGTTTTGAGCCGAGTCCTTATCTGACAGGAGATCCTCCTGTATAACATCCTTTCTCATTCCTGGGCCTCCACCCCATCCTGAGGCTATTCAGTTTCTGAAACTGTTGAAGACATAAATATCATCCTTTAAAGGGAAGCTGTAAAACACATCTGTTTGGGTGAAGGATGCAGAAAGCTGATGGCAGCACAGCTGGATGGAGGTGGAAGGATCTTGTCTGGCCTGGAGCTTGGGATTTTGCAAGTGAGTCAGTCCTGCTCACGGTTGCTGGGCTGGGGAATGGAGAGGGTAAGGAGAGGATTGTCCCATTTGCCTGTTGGAGGAGGTGAAAGCAGCCCAGCCCTGCAGCACCCAAGGGTAATGGGTCTGAGTGATGTGTTGTAGAGGAGCGAGAGCTTGGAGCAGGAGAGCTTTGTGAAGCTGCAAAGGAGCAACTTGCATCTTTGTTCATTTTCTTTCTCCACCGTACTCGGCAATGCCAGGTAAGTCCTTTCATGCTGTTGTGCTTTTCTCCAGCCTTCCCTCCCTGTAGGAGGGAGCTGTGCAGATAAATCTGTAGATAGGTGAGAACTGTGTTGTTGCAAAAGCAAGGCAGGAGATGCGTCCTGCCCCGGGCAGTGCTAGTACCGAGGGGATGCCAAGCGTGATGGATGTGCCAGCTCCTGCCTCTGCTGACTGTGAGGGCTGGAGAAGGCTGCAAGGAGTAGACATGGAGCAGCTGAATGAAGTTGTGGGGAGGAGAGGAAGCAAGGGAGGGGGTGGCTGGCAGATCAGGCTGTGTGGAGTCAAGCAGAGGACAGGGGGCCCACTGCTCGCAGAGGGTGGGAGTGTGCCCAGGGCATGGGAGTCACTTGCTGGGAGCCTGTGTGAGAAATTCTCAGAGGCTGCAGTCATGGAAATTGTATACGCGTGTAGAGATGGGCAGGGAGAAGGAGCAAGCCAGACACGCAGATGCGTAAGGGGTAGAAAGAAATGTCCTGGGAAACTGAAGTGGTAGAAAAGGCCCAGAACCGGATTGATTACTGTGCAATAGCATTGTTTTTTTGGCTAAAATATTACACTTTGCAATGTCACGTGAGGCATCTGGGCGCCTGGGATCTACTTTTTGATAATAAAACAGCATATACAACTCCATCAGCAGAAGCTGCAGTACAGCAAGATATGTCTTCCACCACCCTGCTGCCAGTAGGGGCGAGTGTCAGCTCTGAGCGGGGCATGAGGAGTGAGGAATCGCGTCCTGCTGGTGATGTACCCTCCAAGACGTGGGAGGCCCTTCATTGGGCTTTCAATCTTAAATGACTTCAAATGACTTAAATGATAAATAAGTTTATATATGCTTGCACAAATTGACGGGTCTCTTTTGAAAGGCTCATTAATTTTCCAGGCATAACACTGTGGAGCTGTACAGTCATCAACTTTGTACTTTCTACCTGCCGATTATTTTTAATTATTTTTGTTTGTTTTTAAAACTGCAGCGCATTTCTGCTTTCTTCAAACCTCAGAGGTCGAGCAGTCCTTACAGTACTGATAATCTGTTTTTTTCCATGCTACTTTTTTTTTTTTTTTAAAAAAAAGAACCTTTTGCCTAGGCCCCTTGTTTCTAAAAGCCCAATTTGAATCCCTACAGTGGAGCTATTGTTTAATTGTACTCCAGGGATTTAATTCTTCCTAAGGCATCTTGTCTATGCTGGATGTCTGTAGCAGGCAGCAGCACCATGTGAATTTGCACCTCTTTGGAGTGCTAGGGCTGGGGCAGCTCCTGTTTCCCAGGCAGGAGACAAGGGGCAGCAAAATTGAACTGGAAAAAGAAAAACAGGGAGGAAAAGCAGGTTTTTTTTAAATGTAGTGCAAGTATATTATAGCCTGGATTCTACTAATTCCTTGTATATTCTTAAACCACATTCAGCTTGACTTGAAAATGAATTTTTTTACCAATCCATGTGTGCAGTCATTTGTAGGCTAAGACATTAAGCAGCTGCAATGAATTTAGTATTAATTTGATTATGCTTAGATTGTCTTAAATTAGTGCGGCTGGCAAATGAGTCTGAATAAAGTATTTTTTTCTTTATACTCTGGGGTTTTGGTTTGGTTTTTGTTGTTGGGTTTGTTTTTTAATTTGCATCTATGTAATGAATTGCAATTACAGAATTATTTTGAGATTTTTAGACACTTCTCATCCTTAGCTTTCATATTGGTTTATTATAGCTATGTTTTTGTATGCATGCTTATATTGTTGAGCTAGTTAGAAATATATTAAGTAGCTCTGGTGAAAAATATAGCTAATACATTTCAGTGTTGGGACTCTGCATCTGCCCTTAGTTTTCTTCAATTAATTCTAGCTGTTGTCTGCAAAATGGTACTGAAAAACAGCACCAAGTCTTATTTGTGATACATTGCCAGATTACCTTTTTTTAACAAAGCCAGACTGAATATTAAAAATGTGTTGGAGAAAATACATTCATATAATAAATTATACAGACCGTGCATAGGGTAATAGCAATGTAATAAATTACGTTGTTTCTGTAAGTATAGGATAAGCTGCATTCAATTTAAATGTCTGGCTACATCACTGTCATGCTGGTCAGGAACTCGCTGGGGGCCTTTTTAACATTCCTGCACCCATAAGTCATGGAGTTGAAATCCTTCATTGCCGTGCCCTCAAATAGAGAATTTCTGAGCTATGTGGGCTGCCGCCTGTGACTCGCTGCCTGCAGTTTAGCTGAGATCTCACAGTCCAGTACAAAATGCAGGTTTGTACTTCTTGGAGCAGCAGGTTTTCAAGACAGTGACACAATTTATCTAGGTTTAGCTCACGTGGGGGATGTGGTCATCTTGTTTGCACGCCAGCATCCTCATGTTGTTGCAGATCTGTTGGATAATTTTTTTCTTGACCAAGCTAGCAGAGAAGTGCCAAGTGTTGTGTTTGCAGAGTGAAGCAATGCTACTGACACGAGGGGGTGACCCCAGTAGCTGCTGCTTTCTCAGGGGTATGAGCAAGATTGTTTCTTTCAACATCATCTTGTACGTACCCCAGAATAAAGTGGCCATGTAAACCATTACATGGCCTGGCTTTGCACAGGAATGAGAGAGGCCCAGAGAAACTTGCTTTTGAAGGATATGAGTGAAGTAGAGCAGCTGTTTTCCCCAAACCAGGCATGCTTAGTAGTATCAGCTCATAACCAATAACACACTGTTCAAATGGATTTATCGACTGGTAAGTCAGAACAGTTGAACCTGTTGCAGATTTTAGCTGGCATTTCAAAGGAGGAGTTGTGTTAGAAGAGATACAGAGGAATGGTCAGACTACAAATCTATTCTCCTAATTTGAAAAGCTATCTAAAGAATTGCATAATGTGACCGTGGCAGAAGGGGGAAGTTACTGGCCTTTGGATGGACCAGGGTGATGCAGTCTGGACTGCCTTGGAGCCAGACTCAGCCTGGGGACTGTATGCCAGGACAGTCATGCATAGACAGGAGATGTGCTTCAAGTTCCTTTGCTGTCTCCTTGATGGTGGAACAACATCAGCTCCTTGTTTTTCTCCATACAGTCCCTGATGCACATGCTAGAAAAGATATTTGAGTTCCAGATGCCCGAAGAGCTATTTCCCATCTGCTTTGGGTGCAGGGTAGCAAGCACACTGGAGATGTTCCCTGACCCAGACTCAGCCATGGACCACCTTTTGGATGGAGCTGTCTTAGCTCCTAGTACTTGTCTCAGTTTGGCATCCTATTCAACTTACTCCCTGTGGCTATTCAAGAGAGTAAGGGCTCCTAGCATGATCCCATACCTGTGAAACTGGCAGGTTTAAAAAAGATTGGAAATACAGTGGGAAGTAACCAGTGTTTCTCTCTAGAGCTAGGTGACACCTCTTGAGTGTAGATTGGATGCATTACACTGTTTATAAAACATCCTGAGGCCAAGAATATGACTTGGTTTTATTTCCTTAGGCATCAGCTGTATTTAGTTAAATAAAAGGTGGGGGCAATGCACTCTAAGAAAATATATGATCAGTGTTACACAAAGAAAATTTACTAGTCTACGGTGAAATGGTTCTCTCCTGAGGTACTACTCCAGTTTTTATTATAGAGTGGTTGGATAGTAAAGTTAGGAGAGATTGCCCAGCTGAATTATGACCACTGCTGCATGAAGGAACCTTACCTGCTTTATGTGGGCTGTAAAAGAAAATGGATAATGACGTTTTAAAGAGTTCAAAACACGGGAAGCTTAACAGAGAGGTCTGGTGTAACTGTCTTATAGATGCTGCTTTTGCATAATAGAATGGTACACGAGCTGATCTATAGGAAACTTAGAGACTTCTCATTTTTGTAGAGCCAGAGAGAGGCTTCTGGATTGACATTATAAATTATTAAATAAAACTTTAAGTTTTAAATTAAATGTTTTAATTATTTCCACGTTGAATTCTTATGAAATCAATACCTTCCTGTGAAGCAGTTTGATCATGGAATCAGCATTCCCTAACATAAAGAAAACAAAACAAAACAAAAAAACAGTAATTTTTTTAAAAACACAAACTTGCAGAAGAACCAACAGTTTCAACTCTGTGACGAGGGGTCACCTTGCTGCATTAGGTTAGTCCTGTTAGTGCACCTTCCAAACAGGAAGGGTGCAAGTATCCAAGAGGTTGCTGCAAGCAAGTCTATGTATTGACAACACATCCAGTGCTCCCATGGTAACTGCTGAAGGTTATGTATTTACCCAGAGGCACGTCAGGTAGCTTAGCTCTTCCTTCCATGGAGGGAACATGTAACTGCCTCGGGTTTACTGTGCAGCAGAAGTATTCAGCAACAATCCCTTGTGAATTGGCTTGTATGCAGTAAATCAGAGCCTTAGTTTACTCCTGAGCTTTACTGATGTAGCCGTACACCAAAATCGTTTGGATTTAAATTTTTAACGTATTTTCTTTCAGTTGCTTTGCTATTTAATTCTTCCTGTTGATGGCTAGATCATTTCTGTGCCTTGCTGTCTCTCCTACAGATTCAGCAATTCCCTTGTGAGGTCCTGGTAGCTTTTTCTGATGACTGTTTTTCTTGTGCTCACCTAAGGAAACGAGGCTTATGCAGTCATGCTGTTCTTATGCCTAGAAGATTGACTGTCATACCATAATGGTGTTTTAATCTGTTGGCCAGTGTCAAACAAATTTAACAGAGTGGTAGGGCTCTTGGAGGGACTTGATTTTAAAAGGACTGTAAAAATGAGGAGGTGAGTAAAAATGCTTACTGTGCCCCCTGCAGTGGAGGGGGATTGGAGATGTGTTGCGCTTGACCACAGGCCATAGGTGAGCCTAAATGGGGTTCTCCTATGCATGCAATGGCTGCAGAAAAAGCTTTATTCAGAGCTCTTTCCTCAGGCCGTGATGAGTCCATGCACAATGTGCACACCCACAAAGAAGGGTGTGTCCATAGTTCCCCCATTCATAGAAGTCTTCTCCAAGTTTGTTCCCTAGCCTGGGAACACACCAACTGGTTTGAGGCTTGCTATTTATTACAATACATTAAAATCCTCACATTATATACAGTTATTTCCCTGGACATGTCACATCTCTAGTTGGCTTTGCTGTGGAGTCAGGTAACACAGAAGTTCAAAGAGGCAGAAGTCTACAACAGCAAAGGTATAGAGAAGGTGCTTATTCAGTAGAAGCCCGTGAGTTTTCACAGCTACTGCTGAAAGCCATCTCGCCTTTTCCTGGATTCTGAACACAAATGCATTTTGTCTCATTAAGAAATAGTGTTCAGAAGGACTTTTGTAACATCTGTTGTCCTTCGGTCCCTCCTCAAAATCAGTATGAAACTTTGCCACGGGTGCTGATCTGCACATCATGACAGTAGGTCAAAAGCCTTGTAGCAGAGCTTCTTAAGAGAGAAAAGTGTTGCATTGTTGGTCTAAATGGGCTTGGAATAAGCAGGGGCTGTTCCCCAATCTACGAGAGCCCAGCACAGCATCATTGTTGTGTTGTGATCCTTGCAGAATCAGCTTTGTGGCTGAGGCTATAAAGTTTCATGTTTACTAAACTGGGATCATTTGCAAACCAATGTTCTGTGGTTATCTGAAAGGGGAATCACATTTTGGCCTAAAATTAGAAATCATTTTGGGATGCTTCTTGTAGTAAATCCTATCAGACTGGGTCAGTGCTCCATGACCATAAACTTCTTCCTGGAAGTGGTCTTTTACTTTTTATGTAAACCATTTCTTTTACGTGTTTATTTATGCCTATTTTCATGTCTGTATTTTGTATATAAGTAGCTCCCAGTTGAGTGTAGGTGTCTCATTTAGCATCCGCAGTAGGTATCAAAATGTGTACTGAGAGGTATGGCTATGAAACCATGAATGTTGTTGAGACACCCATATTGGCATCATTATCACTGAAAGTTGTAGTCCCGTCCTTGGTTCCTTGCAGTGCAAAACAGAGATCTCAGAAATCAGTTTGGAGATGTCGGGCTGCTTCTTCAGTTAGTCCATGTGGTGTGGGACATACAAGGATGCATCTGGGGGAACAAAAGGAGCAATCTTTAGCCATGTCTGACTGAAGTTTTTTGCTTCTTGTAAGGTGTTTGTGCTCCTCGTGTACCTGAAATGAGTGTGTTTATCCTGTGCCTAATCGTCTCCTGGTTTTATGGAAATACATATGTAGACGTAGGAAAAACTAGCATAATGTACACATTTGTGGATGAAAGGCAGATTGTGCAAAGTCTGTTATTGACAACACTGCAAGTGATAGAAAGATACAAAACCTACAGGAGACATTTCACATCCTGCTCTGCTGGTGTTCAGGATTTATCTGGATATTCTAATTCAACATTCATGAAAGATACAAATTTAGTTATAAATTTACTTTGGGTGAACTGTTTACAAAAACTTCAGGGTTTTCTGGCTAAAACATTGTGTGAAACTTCAGTGCTTAGATTTTAATTGTCTTGTTTTGAAAACATGAGTGTGAAAGGTGGGAAGGGAGAATGCTCATCCCTGTTTCCAGCACGAGGCAAGAAAAAGTGATTATCTACTCCTTTGTTTCAGTATTTTTTTTAGCTTTTGTAGCTACAAGTCCTGCAATTCCAGCTGTCCTCAGTGCTGCAATGGTCTCTGGACAAGAGCTGATCTTACATTCCACGTGGGTGACAACGCAGCAAGGGAAAGCACTGAGTTTCAAGCTATAATTCTGAAATTCTTGCACTCTTGCAGGTTTTAATTCAGCTTCATGTTATTTGCAGACCTTTTTTTTGGGGTGTGTGTGATTTAACTGAGTAGTCAGTGTGAATTTTGTGGTGTTCATGTGCATGCAAGGGAGAGGGAGATTTTCTAAGTGTTCAGTGTTCACAGGAACATAAACAGGTGGGTTTCCAGCAGAGACATTTGCATTTGAAAACCTGCTCTAAACGGGCTGGGCTTTCCCAGAAGCAGCAGCACCAGCAATGAAATGCAGCGATCGATCAGCATAGAATTGTGTGAGCATTTGATGGGCAAAATGTTGTGGTATAAAGACAGGGCCCAAGAATAAGCCCTTTGTGGCTTTGTTTCATTTGTGAAAACTGTGACTGAGAGGCTTTTATCATTTAAAAAAAAAATTAATCGGACACATTTTGGCTAACCTGGAAAATATCCCAAGATCCTTTGTAACATTCTAAATGCTATTTCTTTAATCCAATTTTGATACTAAAAAAAAAAATAGTGTTTTTAATTTGTGTCTGCATATATTTACCCAGCTCTAAAAGTAAAGTAATATCTGAACACTCCTTTCAGTTGCAGAGCTAAAAGCGTGTAATTTAGTGTACATAATGATACTTTCAATCGGCTTGGATTCACTTCGGTTTTTTTCTTTTATAATTTTAACCAAGGAAAACATTCCCTGACTTGTCACAACGCTTCTGTTACATGCTTCGTTTTTTGATCCAAGTTCCTTATGGTATTTGGAGTTTATTTTAATTCTGAATCAAATGATCTGTCCAAGAAATTAATCTGAGAAAGCAGATATAATAGATGTTCAAATACACACCAATGGGGACACCTGCTGGAGAGACGACGAGTTACCCGGGACTCCCTGCATTGAACCTGTGAATGGTGGGTGAGCGCGAGTTGTTAGCTCATGGGTGAGATCACTGTGGGTTCCTTTAGACACAAGACCTGCACAATAACTATAGTTAATAACTAATTATTAGTAGTAATAATTAGTCTGCCTGCTGCTGATGGCTTCCTCAAAACATCCTGTGCTTGCCGCTGGCCAAGAGACCGTGCACACAGTTGTGGTGGTGCTGATGCACAGCGAGGGGTGTGCAAGCGCCAAATTCCTCGGTGTCTGGTGTTTAATGTGTCTGAGGACAAAGCTGGAATTACTGGCAAATTCTGTTTCTCTTGCCACTGCAGAAGCTGCCCTTCGAGGATTCCCAGATAAGCCCTATAAATAGTAACTTAAGAGATGTCCTATTAACGTGGTTTTTGAGTGGTGACTGGGGAAAGTTAAGTGAAAATCCGGGACCAGTCTGCTTGTAGCTGCATGGGCAGAGGGACACATTCCTCTGAACTGGATCCTGCTCTGTATCATAAGATGCTTCAGTCTTTACAGACAGCAACTAAGATTTTCCAGTCTTCAGTGGAAGTCCTAGTCCTTTTCCAGTGCACAAGGCCTCCCTTCTCACTCTCCTGCAATCACAGCCTTGGGAGAGACCCTGGCTTGGTCAGGGAGAGGGATGCTGTGCTTGCCACTGACTTCGGAAGCAGGCAGGCATTACTCGGTTCATCCCTGGGGCCTACACCTATGTCAGAGGGCAGAATATGGATTCCAGACTGTTCATTGTATGTGCCATAAAAGCCCTACCTGGAGTGGGACAAGCACAGGACCGAAGGACAAGGCCGTTGGCTAAGCAGCGCTATAGCACGCATGCTCCAGGAGCTGTGCTCAAAGGGAGCATGCTCTAATTGGTGTGAAAACAGTTGTGGTTGGTTGTTTTGCTTGTAGCTTCCTTGGAAAGCAAGCGTTAGCCTTTCCTGTGTTGCGGCAGCTACACACAGATCGGTTCTGGTGTGACTCCTGGCATGCTCCAGCAGTGGAACAGGGGATTATCTGGGGGGTTTGTCTTCAGGTAGGAGAGGAGGAAAAGAAAGGAATGCTTACAGTCATAAAGAAAGAAAAATAATTTCTGGTTCTTTGTTTGTAATTTCTAGTTCTTTGTTTGAATCTGTTCTGACACAGAGTGAAATTTGTAACCCATAGGTTTTCTTATTGTTTGGAAAAGAAGGAACATATTAATTGTAATTCTGCACCAGAGCTACAAGACAACTGGGAGAGAAAGTGACTTTGACTTAGACCATCACAGGTTGGGCAACGGCCTGTGGATTTTTATTAGATATAGCACAGTATCGTTTGTGTTTAATTCACATTTCAGAGTCTTTCCTCAGGAGCAAATCAGAACTGCCAATTAAGTATGGATTGCCATCCCAGAGCCATCCAGTATAGCCTGACGACTCTTGGTGCCTCCTTACAAAATGAAACCAATAGTAAATGAGGGACAAGTTAATCTTATTTGTTGGTATTCCTGTGTTGGGATTAATATCAAAGCAGGACACCATTTTTTTGCTACAGGACTCAGACGCTGACAATTTTAAAGTCAATGCTTGAATTCAGATGGCTCAATAAGACTCCTTTCCTGCTTTGAGTGCTTCAGCTGACTTGGAGATTCAGCAGAGTTGGCTGAACACTGTCACTGTGAATAGCCACCAGTGACTGCCCTGGTCCAGATCAGAGATCCCTGTTGACAGCAGTGAGGAGCAGATGCTACAGAAGGAATATTCTAGTGGACTTTATGGCCTAAATATTTCTTCCTTCTTTTTCTTGCAGAAAACACCTTCTGCAGTGGTGACCATGTATCATGGCACAGCCCTTTGGACAACAGTGAATCTAGAATCCAACATATGCTACTGACAGAAGACCCTCAGATGCAGCCAGTACAGACTCCTTTTGGGGTTGTTACTTTCCTACAGGTACGACCCAGCATTGTTGGCTCTCACTGTCCTGGATGTGGAATGTGGCTAACGTGACATTTCTTTTAGCTTTGAAAAGTCAGATGCTAGTAAGCCTGTCTCCCACCTTTCTTCCTTATTTGATTACCATGAATCTCATCTTTGAGTTGTTACTCCAGAGGTACTGAGTAAGCATTTTACCAGGATTGAGCAATAGCACACTCAGTTATCTAGATACAAGTCTATCTGATGTAAAAAAGTTTTACACTCTGAAACAGACCTGGAGTTGAGTATTACATTACTGCTCTGAAATTTCAAACATTAACATAGGGAAAAAAGCTGAGAAACACTTCTAAAAGGCAATGTAAGGCTAAATTCAAATCAGTTCCATGTCACTGTTGGTAAGTGGTCCACTGGTTTGAGTTCCAGGAAAAGCAGAGTTTGGAGCAGGACTCAGAGTTGATTTAGCATTATTTAATGGCAGAAATGTAGGTTGCAACGCTGACACAGATCTTCAGAGGCTAAGTGAGTTTTTCTGTACTGACCTATTGTTTGCTTTCCCAAGGTCCTTATTCTCAGTGATGTCTCTTAAAAATATCCAAAGCAGCCCATATCTAAGTTGCACATGGAGTTACTGGCCTTAGTGAGAGAGCTGACATAGTTTATACCAACTGTTGATTTCTCTCTGCTGTGTGGAAAAGCTTCCATCCTGTGTGAAAATTCAAGTGTCTGTATTCTACAATTTAAGCTTCAAGTTGCTCCCAGTTGTCCTTGGCTGTAGTTGCAACGTCTGAGGGGATTCTCCATTACCACAGACCTGTAAGGGCAGCTGCTGGGCAGAGGCTTTCCTGAATTTTATGAGGTGTCCAAAAGTCTGGTTTACAAGAAGAGAGATGGGTGTGGGATTAATCAGTGAAAGGTGCATTGTGGGACCTGGAAGGAGAGACAGGGAGCCAAGCTAAGCAGGGTGATTCCTGGCTGACTCTTCAGTTGGTGCTGGATTAGTCCATATCTCCTCTTTAGTGCTCATCTGTCCTGGATCAAAGGACAGTCAGCTTGTTGCATCCTGAGGTTCTTGGCCTCTAATCTTCCACAACACATACAGTTGACTTGGTTTTCCACTTTGTTTGATGCTTGCTGTTATGAATTTATTTTGACCCAGGAGGCTAAACAAATGCAAAAAGAAAAAATTGAACACAAAATAATTTCCTGTTTAGAATCTTGTTGTTTATATGTAATTAGTGAGCAAGGGCATGGGGAAGAGGGGGAGTCTTGAAGTGAGGGTGATTCAAGCTGTTCATGGAGGAAGCCTGAGACATGGGTGGGGATGAAGTGCATCTCCAAGGGCTGGGTCCTGAGAAAGTGAGCTCTGCAAGGGCAGGGGAAGCAGGGTGTGCAGAACTGGGTATGTGCTGATGTAAATGATTTTCCACACAGATCTCTATCAGTGCAGAAATGTGCTTGCAGCAAAGACACATCATGCATTTCTGCTTGCTGCTCTTCAGAACTTAGTTCTCAGTTTTTCTCTTCCTGATAAAACACCACACAGATTTTGACCAAAAATTCACTGTCATTGGAAAAGGCTTAGAGTATTAGGGAAGAAAAATAGAAGGCCATGGCTAAAATAATTTTTCATCCCAAAGAGTGAATCATTGTGCTTAAATGTACAAGCCAGTGGTTGATGGATCAGGAAGAAACTGCCTTCCTTTATCAGCTGAAGGGTGTTTCACTCCTTCATTTGAAGCAGCTGATCTCAGCTGCTGTGAGACACATCTGGTATTGCTCAGTGTGGCAGCTTGCATCCTGAAAAGCAAACACATCCTGCCTCATACAGGAAGGCAGAAGTCTGCAGTTGCCTCCAGTGACAACAAGTGGATTATGCGATGTGTAAGCAGCTTTACTTTATGGTGCCGAGTAAGACTTAACCAGTTGGCAGAGTTGGTCAAGAATTTATAAGTACCAAAACTCTCCCTTGTGGCAGCGAATCCCTTGCCTGATGGAAATTGCTGGTGCAATATTGCATTAGCCCCTAGCAACTGGCTGACAGAGCAGTGCTTTGCATGTGCTCAGACCCTGACCTGTCCTGTCTTGTGTGGACTAGCTTGAAAAGTGGGAACAGACTAGTGGATCTTCAGTAAACCCCAAATTGTCACCAGGCCCTCGTTACAGTTAAGTTCACACATGCCAGGCAAGATTAAATGTTATGTGACCACTGCACATCACATGGGAAGTGTAGAGAGAGAGCATAAGGAATTGCAGAATTCCTTGTTGTCTCGGGCTCCATTTGTCCTCCTTCATCCGGTTAGTTTAAAGAAATGGTGCTTCTCTGTATCTGCACTGTTTGATCCAGCACCATGTGGTACTTTTTTCTCTAAAGTTCTTGCATGGTCCCCATTGTGTTTAGTATCTCGTTTCATTTATTCCAGATTGTTGGGGTTTGCACTGAGGAACTGCATGCAGCTCAGCAGTGGAATGGGCAAGGGATCTTGGAACTGCTTCGGACTGTGCCAGTGTAAGTGCTTATATAGCCCATATAGGGGAGCATTCCCGTAGAGAACAATTCAGTTTATTTTTATTAACAATCTTTAACTTGTTGATGGAACTTATTTAATCCTGTGCTGTAGCAAGAGATGGGAATTCATTGCAGCTCTGTTCTCACGCACAAACACTTACATGGCAAATTAATGCATGTGGAAGTCCACATGTTCGGGGTGAAAGAGAATGAGGTCTTGAAAGCTTCATTTCCTCCCTCTTACGCCTGCAGCATTTTCTCACTGGTTCTTCCTGAGAGGATAACTGTTACTGGTGACCTCTCTGTGTAGTTCAAAAGAAAGGAAGGAGAGGGTCTGACTTACAGTGCTTAGCAAAGCTCAGGTACTGTCTGAAAGTGAGAAAGTCACTCTCAGACTGGCCCCACTCTTAGTGAGCCAGTTTGCAACAGGACGAGTGTTCCTGCAAATGAAGTTCATTGTTAATTCTCCCATGGCAAAACAAAGATGTCATTGGGTTAAGAAGGAGATGGGTTTTAAATGTTAAATGATATGTCGATGCTATGTTTGCTGCCAGGTTGCAGCTAAACTTTTTTTGACTTGCAGATGTTTTCTTTAATAATTTTCTCTTCTGTTTAGTGGAAGTTATTGCCTTGTGATTGTAGCTCAAAAGGTTTTGGTTTTGGTTTTAAAAATAAAAATGTTCTGTATATGTGTTCCTGGGCACAGTAGTACCCTCTCTAGTGTCACAATAGGCTTTCATTGATTGATTATTTGGAAGAGCCTTTGCTGATGGACTTAAACTCGAACTTTTGCCTTTTAGGCACAAGTGCATATAACTCATGTGAATGCCCTGGACTATAGTGAATTGGTCCCGCTGCAAGCTTTGTTTCTGGGACCCCAAGACAATAAGCACTGTCTGCAGCTCCCGTGGCTCCTCTAAGACAATGCAGATATAGCACCCCTCTCCTTAGTCTGTTCTCATGTTGGGTTTTGGCTTTTGTGCTGTGGTACAAGCACCCTTCCAAGGATAAAATGAAACCCGTGGTGCATGATTCAAAGGCAAAGCTGCAGACTACTAAGCCACTGATGTGGACTCCCTGGGATGCAGTCACTCTTGCATCCCAGTGAGGAACTGAATCAGGTCACACCTCTGCAGTTGATTATTAACAACTTCCAAAGTGATGTGGGAAAAAAAAAAAAGGCTCCTGATGCATTGATAAAGCTATAAAATAATAGCTTTTACTGCTCCCATTCCATGTGCTTTAGGAGACTGTAACACAGACGAGGCCAGAGGAGGGGGCTTTTGACTGCAATAAAAAACTATCTCATGAAAAAAATGAATTTTTTTATGGCAATTACAAAATACTCCAGCTTTTACTTCAAATCAAAAGCACCGACTATGGCTGACTTCTGCAGTCTGCCTGCACTGTGAACCAAAGTCAAGTTTCTCAAATAGTTCATTTTTGCAGTAATCTGTTTTCTATCACTTTTGTTGGGAAACATCTTGACCCTTCCGACTTTTATTGCTTTTGAAAACAAAGATTTCCCTGAACCATCTGAGTACTTGGCCGTTAAGAACCAACTGGGCAAAATGTCAATTGTGAGGATATTTATCAGAGCAGTAAGGTTTTTACGGTACTGAACATGACTGCTGATGTCAGCAAAAAGTGCAGTCCTGTTGGGACCATGCTGCATCTTTAGATGTGTAATAGAAGTATAAATCTTGACCCCATGCCTTGCCCATCTTTTTTAGACCTAGGCTGCACTGGACTTCTCAGTCCCAGTTCAGTTCCCTGTAAGATTAAAACCCAGTTCAGTCTTGTATGAGTAAGTGGGTCTAAACAGGGGATAGCCTGCGTCAATCCTGACTGCTTTGCAAGACTTCGTGGTGCCAGACATGGCAAATAACAGCTGGTGGGCTTTCATTTTCTAGTTGGAGAATGTAAAGGACAAATGCATGCTGTGGGGTAGTATACTCAACATACAGGCTTGTATTAAACTCTGTCTTGTGCTTTCTTCCAGCACAGGTCCACTCTGAGGTCTTTGTCAGGGAGTACTAGCTAAAGGGCATGTTTGATTCCTTAACTTTCTTTCTTTGTAGAGCTGGAGGCCCCTGGTTGATAACAGATATGCGAAGAGGGGAGACAATATTCGAGATTGACCCACATCTGCAAGTATGTCTTTAGTTTATAAAATGTCATGTCTTTTGTAGTAGCCAGGGAGAATTGGTTTAATGGTGTAAACCAGTTCTGTTATTTTCTGTAAAGGTGCTGTGATCTTCGCAATGTTTGCGATAATCCTGGAAAAGTCTTGGAGACTCCCTTTGCCCTCTCACATGTCCAGCCCCAGGTGGATGGCAGCTCTAGGAATAAAGTTAGAGAAGGGAGGCCAGAAAAACAGAATCTCATATATGAGATAAATTGGTAAGGCTTGGACTGCACGTTTTAGAAAGGAGGAAAATAGAAGAAGATAAAAGAACATAGAACAGCACAAGATTTAGAGATGATAGATCAGGAAATTCCTCCTTTGTTATGTATGCAAGCATAAGGACCTATAACATACAGAGCTATAACTCAAAACCAAGTAATATTTTTTCATAGCAAATGTGACAGTGTAGCTCATTGCTGTAGGATGTCACTTGAGGCCAAGTACTTAGTGGGGTCTGAGAAGTAATGGAAAGCCAAAAGTATCTCATGAGGTTATTAATAACCCATGCAGGAAGATAGATTAAGCCTTTTTCTTCAGAGCTCAAGTTAATTTCTGAGATGTAAAGATCAGAATAGGACCTCTATGGAGGTGTTACCATTCTGTGGACTACTGCTGATCCATGCACTGGGGAGACAGTTCTGCATCCCTTCAACAGAGTTATGGTACCCGAGTCCCAGGAAAATCCAGTGTGGTGCCAACCTTATTTCAGTGAATCACAGAGTTTTTGCTTCTAATGGAGAACTTATGGTTTAGGGCATAAGGGCACGTGCATACGTGCATGTTACGTACAAGCTATTGCATTTGCTTATGGTCTGTGTGTCTGCATCTGATTACCCTCAGTTGCCTCACAGCATCTTCTATTTTGAAAACTTAAGAACAAAACCAAATTCTAGTTTACTGTTTTTAAGGTTTTGTTAGTCTAAAATAACCCCAGTCTGAGACGCATAAAAATGTTCTGCAAATGTCCCACAAAGTGGGAGCTAATACAACTGCAAGTCCTGTAAACATTTTTTAGGCTCTTCAGAATTTTGCCCTCTCCCCTCCTGGAGGGTGTTTCTGTTCTCTGCACACTGGTGATTTCTAATGATAACAGCGTTTTCTTGAATTTACTGTAAATGAAAAGTAGCTCAGCTTACTGGCATCTGAGTCAGACAAGACAAGTTAAGGCAAATAAAGAGCACCTCTGCCTCACCAGTATGTCCTGCCGCTGAAAGCTGCTATGTCTGTGGTCTTCCCGGACTTCCTCACATTGAAGACATTCCTGTTTCTGTTCTCTCTTGCCCTTGCAGCAATGCGTATGTGCCGGTGCGTGTGTATCTCCTTCCCACTCTGCTGCTGCAGCCCTTGGGGATTCACAGGGCAAAACCTGCTGCTGCAGCACTGAGTTCTATAAAGAGCCTTTGCTGAGCACAGAGAGCTGCCCTGTGCCGGGCCGGGTTTGGCCACGTCGTGCACCTCCTGCTATTATTAGTGGGGAAAGCGTAGAGTCGTTCGCTTGGCATTTTCTTGGTGGTGGTACAAGGTGTGCGAGCATTGAAGAGCAGCAGTGGAAGATGGCTGGGGGGGAGGGAGGGAGCAGGCAGAGAAAACAGACAACTTTCCCGGGAGCAGGCAGGCATGTTGCCTGCCTGGGAAGCGGGCAGAGCTTGTTTTGAGGCTGCATTGTCTCTTGTGGGAATTGGTTAAGGCCTAAACCCAGCCCTGGCAGCAGCAGCTGTACTTTCTATTCGAAGTCACTGAGAACGGATCCCAACTAAGATGTCATCCCAGGATGTCAGCAATTAATGCTGTGGCAACACTGGCTGTCTTCTGTTCAGCCAGGCTTCCCTGTAGGCCATTCACATTTCCCTGGCAGCACTGTTAAACAATCCCCATCGGTCCCCAGCTCTCTGCTGATTCTCAGTGCTTTGCTGCTGCTTTAGCAGATATCTCAGAAGAGAATAAAGCTGATTTGAATTTCCTGAGTTGTGGTTGCCGCTCTGCGGGTCACGCTGCAGTGCTCTGGCTCTTTTAGAAAGGGATCAATGACTTAGAAGAGCCTCAGAGCATCCCTCCCACATGCTGAGAGGAAAATGGGACAGAAACATCCTTTCTTTGAGGAAGCAAAAAGCTGAACCTCCTTTGCCCTGGGCTCCTTCAACCTTCTGCTCAGACTGCCCTTTCAAGGGAGAAAGAACATCCCCTCAGCCCAGGCACATCTTTTCTGGCTAAAGATAGGGTAGTCATGCATTTCCCCAGCTGAGAGTCTGCACTGGTTAAAAGTTTTTTTGGGGGGATTTCTTTCCCCATCAACATCAATACTTACAAACATTACAAAACAGGCATGCAAACTAGGCTGTCTGAAGCCAGCTCGTTTCCATCAGCGCCCCTTGATCTCCAAGGGATTCCAACAGAGCAGCACTTTTCCCCTGAGGAAGTGCTCTGCAAGCCAGCTGAGATACAGATGATGAGTCCCTTTCCCCCTCCCCAAGGCTCTGCGCATTGTCCAGAGGCCCAGACTGTGTCTGTGAGTGGGGGCCCCCGCTGCAGGGCTGTCCCAGCAGAGCCTCCGCGCAAAGGAGTCCTCAGGGCCCTCTGGGCTCTTCTGCTCCCTACTCAGGAGCAAGTTTGGTGGCTCTCCCAAGCTTTCCCAATCACTGGAATGAAAAATAACTGTGCTGACAAGTTAAACCTCCCCATGCCAGCTGACTTGGGTCCTCACAGAGTAGCACAGAGGGCTCCTGAAGGAGCCACGTGCCAAATCTCACTTAAGAGCATTGTTTGCGTATGTAGCATCGGATGTATTTTTGTTTCTTTTTCCACAATTTCTATTTCTAAGTGAAACAACTAATTTTATGTTTAGGATGTAACAAAAGAAAATCCCAGCAGATTTATTATTTCTCAGATTTTCCCATTACATTTTCATAGAATTCAGTTTCCTGTGACGCTGGAGGAAGACCTCAGCGAGGAGTAGTCTTTCAGGGACAGAGGCAGAAGGAAGGCAGTCTTTTGAATGCTTAAATCTAAGTCAGGATTGCTCTGGTCGGGCCCCCAGCCACAGGCTTCCGCCTCTGCTCTTGGGACAAAAAGACAGTTTAGGGAGGTGATCCAGCTGAAAAAAAAAGAAAAAAAGAAAAAAAGAAAAAAAAAAACACAAAACAAAACCAAAACCCCAAAACAAAACAAAAACCCAAACAAAACCCTTGGCTTAACAGAAGGGGTAGGAGCATATGGATGAGGGTGGGACTGAAGCCACTGTGAATTAGATCAGTTTAAACTGCTGTGCAACCACACCCTGAGCGCTTGTGCTTCTCTTCGAGCTGCTCAAATCCTCGTGAATGGTCACAAAAACAGCAATTCTCTTTCTAGGGCGTAGTGTGCGCAGCTGGGCAAGAAGAGGAATGTATGTGGGCTTTAGTTTGGAAACTGCTACTTAGGGAACCGATTTTGCAAAGCTCTGGATGCTCCCACAGTCTCTTGACTCCAGTGGCAAGGTGAAACTAGAGGGTAATAATAACGAGTGGAGAGATCTGCTCCCATTGTGCACAACACAGCTCTGCTCTTTCCTTAAATCTTCAAAGTTTCTTGTCCTGCAAACGATGGACTTCTGAGGTGACCCAGATGTATGCGCTGAGATGGAGATCTTGCTGGTTCTACTGAGCGGTACCAGAAGTGACACCCCTTCGGAAGAGGGGAAAATGAGTCTGGTTGATTTAGTGCCAGAGGAGAGGTGACAGCGGTGAGAGCAGCCATTCCTCGGTGTAGCTCAGCCTTAAGTCTGTTCAGCTCAACATTACCCCCTTGTGGGACGTAGGTGAAAATTCAGACTGTTATCAGTTCCCCTAGCAGGTAGGTGTTCTGCGGAAGTTTTGGCTGTAGCTTAGGGCAATCTTGCAGGCAACAGATACCACGTGTCCTTGAGAAAAATGCATGGTGTCTGAGAGCATCCAGCTGCTTGTGGTTGGTGTGCAGCACCTTCCAAGACCTAAACGGTGGTTATGTGGTTGGAAAATCCAACTTGCAAGGGAGGGAGTTTGTGTATTTTGGTGGTAGAGAAAGCTATGCAAAAGCTTTGACACTGCGCACAGACCTGTGTCTCCTTGCACACTAGTCCTTTACTGAACACTCCAGCACATTGAAAAGCAGTGGTTGTCTGGGTGGTTTGCAGATGATGAACTCTTATGAATGACAAGTCTCTCTGTGTGCTGCTGTCATTGTGAGACAGCTTGGAAAGGGAACTTAAATTTAGTTACTTGGGGGATTGTTACCATTGATATATAACAGGTAGACTGCCAAGCTGTGCTTCCTGCAGGAGTGTATAATGTAGTGTCATAAATATTTGTGTTGGTGTAAAGCAGACCCAACACTGAAAGAAACAACCCTGCATATCCCAGGCCATTGTTTTCTACCTCATTCCCAGCTCTGTGCCTGCCAGGGCCACATGGCAAAGTAGTGGGGAAGGGGTAGGAGTTCAGACCAACCTGCTACAGAAAAGGTTTGTTCCAGTTCAGACCAGCTTCCTGCATCTGGCTTGATGTGCAGTCACTGTTAGCTAATACATCAAAGCATGGGGCCCAGAGAGTAGAAACTGGCCGCAAAGGGGGGATAGGCAGGAGCTGCTGAAGGTTGGATTGAACCAGGGTGGGTTTCAGCTCAGCTTCAAGTCACACCCAAGAAAGTCTTGGGTGTTTGGATCTTTTCAAGCAGGAGAGAGTTGACAAAGGGATTGAGACAGATGGCTCAAACCTGAGTGGAGTGAGTGCCAAATGTGCCTGGGATGATCTCAGCCGGCCCCCAGAGGATGATGAAGACAGCAGGAGCATTTGCATTGGGACCCAGCCGCGGCGGCTGTCTGGGAAAGGTAAGAGACCCTGGGCTGAGTCGCTGTTGTGGCCTTTCAGATTGTTTTCTGTTGGGTCTGGGCAATGGGCTGAGTCATACAACATCTTGGGGTTCATAACAAACACCACTGTTATTGGAAGGCTCAGTTTGTCCCAGGGGGGGTGAAATCAGTTTTGGTGTGACCTCTTTGAGGAAGGCAGGAGATAGGAAAAGAGATCTTTGCATTGTTTTGTTTAAATGTTTCTTTCAGTTTCTAGGCTATTTCTATTTGAAATCTGGAAGGTTAAACAGAGCACTGGCTAAAACCAGGACTGTAAACACCTACAAGGTGAAGCTACTGCATTTTCCAAGGCTGTGTTTCCTTACTGACATTGCCTCTTCTTGGATGGCAAGTTGGACTGACACTGCATGTTGCTGTAGCTGAATTCAAGTGATTCTTGCAAATACAGAACTCTGGAAAGGAGAAATAAATAAGGTGGAGTTCCCCTTTGCAGGGAGATGCCATCTTCTCAGGGTACAGATGTCATAGCCATTACACGTGCTTGAAATTATGCATGTCACCATTCAAATGGGTGACGCAATGTAAAATTTAAGGGCTTGAGATTTCCTGGAATAATTCCAGGAATCAGTGGAATTTCAGGAAATGATGGTTTCCACAGGAATGGTATCTTACTTGTTTTTAAGTCCAGGGTTTAAAAAAAAAAAAAAAAAAAAAAAAAACCTAAATACATATAGTTTTTCTTCTGGTTTCTGTGCAAATATTTTGAATTACACTGGCTCAAAAAAGGCTATTTTCCCTCGGCTCTGAAAATGAAAAGCCTAAACCACGGTTATATACGTGGTTATATTTGCGTATCCTTCAAAAGATTCTAAGATAACCTGGATATGTTTTTCTGCACCTGATTCCCACATTGCTCAAAAAAATATTAAGAAACTTCTAAGAAAGGTAGAAAATCATCCTATTAAAATATTTGTCCACTAGACTTTACTTTTTCATTTTCCTATAATAAGACTGCATCTGAACTGTATAATTTGCAGTTTATTTTCAAATACGAGCTTGAGGCTAAAGTTTGCTCTGCATAAAATTCCTTTCTTTTGTGAATCTTGTAAGTTAATCAACAGATTTGCAAAGCCAATTACAAACACTTGGGAACCTCCTTGCACTCATTTGGTATAGAAATAAATTCCTGTTATGCCCAGTGGGAAAAGTCACTTCCAGCGCAAATACTGGAAGAGTCGGGAGGTTCTGGGAGAGCTGCAGAAATAGCAAACATCTCATTTATGAAAGGACACACAACTACTCAGAATTTCCTCATCAGGAGGGCTCAGAACCACAGGTTCCAGCTCTCCTTGTCTGCCAGAACATCGCAGCCCAAACAGAGAGAATTCAGGCTGACTTGATAAATAACTCCTAAGGTGCAGGAAGAGCTGTTATGAATTCACCCTGAGCATCTCTTAATTTCTCTTAATGTGATGAAACGCACCACAGAAACAGGACTTAAAAATAAATGAAAGCTGACATCTCCTTGTGTCTGTAAAAAAACACATCATTTTTTTTTTCTTTGCAGATACAGAGCAAATCAGGGAGACTTTGCGGAGAGGGCTTGAGATTAACAGCAAACCTGTTCTACCTCCAATAAATGCACAAAGACAGAACGGGTTGAACCATGACCGAGCACCGTAAGTTTCCTTGTGCACACTTGGATGGTGGATGGATGGAGGTAACAGAGCTCAGCATGGAAAAGTGAAAGCTGGGTGGGAAAAGACTTTGCAAGGGGAGAGGAAAGGCTGTAGCAAATACTTGCAAAGCAAGAGTGTAGAGGGAGAAGAGTTGTTAGAGTTGGGTTAATGGGCTAGTACTCAGAAGGGCAGATTTTGAGAGGAGTTTTAGACAAACCTTGCTAATGTAGAGCAGCTCTGAGTGCTGTAGGCCCTGCTTCTCATAGTGTATGGTGTTCGAAGTCAGACTGGAGCTCTTTTAGAATGTGTTGTGGCAAACTGTGCTGTGGTATCCAAGGTGGCATAGAAGAGCATTTGCTGATGTTTTTGCCTGATCATTTTGTTTCCAAGCTTATAATTACAAACCTTTTGGTTAAAATGTTGATTTTTATTTTTTTTTTTTCCCCCTCCAAAATGACTTTGATCTTCCCTTGCTTAAACAGGCAGGTACTGGCAGTAATTACATGTCAATACTGCCCTGGTCTCTAACAGTCTGTAGGCTGACAGGTAATTTAAGTGAGACTAGGGGGGCCTGTAGGTCTCTTCTCATTTGTAACTTTTTATTTCAGTGGATCTATAGGAAATTACCCGTGGTTTCAAGTCATCTGCAATGTCTGCACTTCTGTCTTTTTGGGATTCTCCCTTTCCCCTCTTAGATTTTTCAGTTGTTAGTTAACTATCTTCCCATCAATTTTAATGTTTTCATCCAAGTGATACAGAATGGCATGGACCTTTGCTGCACTCTTTCATCTTGGTATCTCTTTGGTTTCCTAGTCTCCAATGAACATTTGTGCTTCCTTGTTCGAAGAGTAAAGATTGTTGTGAAACCATCTCTTTCCTGTACTACCAGGCAGGGACAGCATCTTGTTCTGTTTCAATTCCTCTTTCTTTCTTGATTCAAGCATTTCATGAGAAAAATATTCCTCTCACTTGGTTAGGACCTTGAAGTCCTTTCTTGTTCCGTTTTGCAGGTGACTTCTGATTTGCCTTACATGTGAATATTTCTGAGTTGCCCAGTTGGGGGGAAGTATAATGTCAATTGCTGTTGCTGTGTACTAATCAGTAACATGAGATATGGGGGCTTATTAAAAAAAAAAAACCTCAAATGGCCTTATTATTGTTTTAGGAAATAATCTTATTTTCTCTATATAGTAATTATATGGAGTCAGATTTTGAGTAATACTTCCTCGCCTGAATGTTGTTCCCATTGGACCATCGGTCCTGTTGGCCTCACTGAACAAATAAAATGACACCATCTGATTCGCACAAATCACACCCAGAGTTGGAAGGCTCAAAAGTATTGAGCTATGGAGTGGGATTTCTCACAGATGCTGGGCTCCTGAATGTATCTGCATGCCCAGTAAGAGCTCTAAGTTCACAGTGGCTAGGGACAACCATTTGGGGTGCACATCAGGTCAGGGAGGCAGATGATGGGTAAGCCTTAACACTGGGAGGCAGCTGTTACTTAGGCAATCTTTATGTTTCTTGGGGTAAGATAAACAGAGATACACTCAAGACAGAGTGGTGAAAGGTTAGCAGAGGTCTCTGATGAAGCACGCAAATATTTACCTGGGTTTTTTACTGTTCTGAGACAGAGAGGAAGGCTTGAGGTCAAATTCAGAGCCTCATATCTGTGATAGTGCTTTTTGTTGCAAATGACTCTTACCTGTAGCAGCTGTGCACCAGCCCTACCTAGAGCCTGAGTGGTAGGAATGGCTAGTTCCCAGTCTTAACTCCTAGAAGATCAGTACATTTCTCTGAGGTCTATGGTTACCACTGTGGAAGCTGATAGCTAGCCTGTTTCTCCATAACAGCAATTCAGTTAAGGGAAGAGAGCTATCAGCTGTGTCTTGCTGGCAATTGCTCTGGTTAGACTATCAGAGGGGTAGAGGACAATTCCTCAACTTAAAACTGCAATGCGTCCTAATACTTTCTTCCTTCTTCTTACTGGCTACGTTGAGATGAGTCTGGAAAAGGTCGTCATCTACTTGTACAGTGGCTTCTCTTCTCCAATTTATGTAGCAGTTACAATGGGACCATGCTGGGAAGGGTAACTTGTGCTGGAAAGCAGTGTTTAGTCACAACCTCCAACTAGCTGATACTTAAATCAGACCTGATGATTACCCTTACTGTGGCTAAAACTTATCAGTCAACATATTTTCCAGCAGAGTGTGGTATAGATGAAGCAGAAGGGGAAGACCTTATTAGGTCTCAGTCTTTCCTGATACACCGCCTCAGCATGTCTTAGGCACTTGAGTCAAGTTGATCAATGTGCTATTAAGTACATGAGCATGTTCTGGAGACTCTCATCTCCAGCTGCTGTAGAGGATGTAATTTGGGAGTTCAGCTTTTGCATGTAGTAGTAGATCAACATCCATGTTCCCTACAGGTATCTGCAGTGGCAAAGGCTGAGGCAGGAAAGGCACAAAACCCTCTGCAGATACAGTCATGTCATAAGACTTACAAGCACTTGAGATGAAGGACAGCTCTGCATATATATTTAGTCCTTCTGGTGCCACCTTTGCTTAGGCCTGGGAGGGCTGCGACTCAGTTCTGTCCTTCACTGTAAATCTTTTCTAATCAAAGTTGAGTCATTTAGCTATTGAGCTTCAGTTCTGAATCTATAAAATGGGACTAATAACAATGTCATCTTCTTGAGGCACCACAAGGATAAATATGTTAACGATTACGAGGTGCTGGCTGATGGGAAGCAGGCTTGTGTGTAATCATATCCTGCACTGTACACACCAGAGCATAAAATATCAAACCCGTGGTTCATTGCAAGGGTCCTGTGAATAACTGGTGCATTAGAGGCTCCTTGGGAACTTGATAGAAATGCTCTGGTGGGACATGGCAAATTGTTACAAATCTACTTTCTGTAGGGAGCACTGCAGAACCCCAGGCTGTCAAAATTTGCACCCAGCTGACATTAGGATGTTAAAGTCTGACACAGCCTCTAATGGCTTCGTGCAGAAGAGGAATGTGCTGTTTATTTATCATGGATTTGCAGCCACCAACTGCTTTTCTAGTAGCTTTCTTCCCCTTCTTTTATCCTAACTCTACCACCCACGCATAATAATCTATCAGGATTTAAAGCAGACAACCTGTTCTGCATTCAGCATCACAAAATAGTATCAAAAACACTCAAACTTTTGACTATTTATTTGTACAAAATGTGGAGGATCCAGATTCCACACAGATTTCCCTATCTTTATGTAGTTAGTTTTCAGTGCTTGTGTAAAAGCCTTACGTTGTTTGGTTGCAGATGGTGCTTGATTCAGTGTTCTGGCTCCAGCAAAGCCCATAGTTACATGGTAAGCATGTATATTACCGGTTGTTCACTGTCCCAGAATCCTAAAAAAAAAAAAGTTCCTTTGAGAAAAAGCTGGTTTCTGTCAAAATCCCATTGGGCAGCTGTAGTACTTTGATTTATTAGTGTTATTACTGTAGACTGTGTAGCCCTTCTTCTCCTAAGGATATGAATAAAAGCACTCTTAATGCTCAAAACTGCATTGGACATCTGTTTCTCAAAACGACTGTTAGCTCAGTTCATAAGCAGCCATTAAATCAGTTTGTATGCATTAAACAAAAGAACATGTAAATTAATCTTTGGAAACATAGGTAACATAATGCTCTTGATTACTGCTTGGAAAAATGAGGCGTGTATGAATACAAATGTACTTTACAGTGGCACATTATTTATTTCTTAGGACCCACCGGCTTAGTAGATGCTGCTCAGACAAACAGAAAGGCAAGGCTCCCAGTCTCCTGAACCATGCAGATTCGTTCTTGGGGGGTATGGTGGGCTGTTAACCATAGGGAATGTTTGGATGTCAGACTAAACACTGCTGTTGTTAAGACCTCAGTGGACTAGAAGCTCCAGATGTCAAAGTTCAGTGACACTTGTCTTGCTTCATTTGCTGTTTAATTTCTTGATGTAGTAAGTTCTGGGGCCAAGTCTTTAATTGTCCCTGGCAATTAGCTCTGTGCTCTCCTGTGAGGTAGGTGAGTAGTATCTCCACTTCACAGATGAGGACAGAGGAGTTAACTTGTGACAGTTGCAGTGAGAGCCAGGGTTGAGATTGGGGAATTCTTGACCTTTTCCACCCCTCGAGGGTCCCCTTGATCACACAGTGTTGCTGAAAGTGATGTTTTTCTGCCCCTTGGCTGACTCAGACCATTCTCCTGCTCCTGTGAGCTGAGGCACAGAGTGGAAACCTAGAGCTAGCATGCTGTATTACTGGACGTGTTGAGGCTACAATTACCAGTAATTGCTCCATTTTGTTGTGCCAGGACTCAAGCAATGCCTCTGCGCATCCTCAGTATCTGAAGGTGAGGCCTGAGTGGTGGAAAAAGGCCTTCCAAGGCTGTATTACTTTGACAAGGCTTTTCTGGCATCTGTGCTGTTTATCACTCTTCCCCTTCTCAAGCAGGATAAAGTAGTGTGGTTCAACATGCCCAATTCCCATATTCCTGTTTGGGATTTCCCAGGTAACTGTGTGTGCTGGTCCCCTCATGCACCGTGGTCATTTGTCCAGGAACCCACAATGGATGCCCCAGAAACGTCACATCCCATCTGCATTCAATTTCCAGGCAGAAAGACAGGTTGAATCTAGGGAAACCTGAACATATGGTAGCTCCGTGCCCATGTGCTAATTCCATCCAGCCCTGAACAGTTTCCAGCTGTGCAGGGAAATGAAGGCAGGTTCCTGGCAAACAGAGCAGGGAACAACCCTCCGGCAGGTGGGGCTGGCAGGACTGTCCTGGCTGTGACCTTCTGGTGCACTGCACCCTGAGCATCTCAGGTTGTTGCTTTTCCCTTGTGGGAAGAGGGAGGAGTTGTGTCACTACAAAAGTCCTCCCAGGATAACCCCAGATTGTCACATGGCGTGCCTGGTTTGGAGCATGTAACAGTGACACCACTTGCAGGACTAGAGTCCACTACCCATGTAGTTTCTCTGACTTGGTAATCGGGTCATGGGGTGATTTCTTCTTTTACTGAGTAGCATTGGGTTAATGCACATGAACAAGCTCCATCTGAGCAGCATTTCTGAGGAAGCTCTGATGGCAATATTAAGATGTAGGATTTGCTTCGAGGCGAGTCTGCACTTTGCTTCTCCCAGTTGCACTGGGTTTTCACTGCTGCTTTATGTGGGCAGAGGGGAGCTGTTGTCTGTGTAGCTGGTTTCCTGTCTTCAGTTCTTGGAGGCAAACTTTTACATAAAGAGAAGCATTTCAGCATTCTCTGAAACTATCTAGTTCTGGCTAGACTTTCTGATTCTGCAACTACTAAGCAGTAAGTTTCCAACCGTGTCCTGCTTCTTTAGGCATTCTCTCACATCAAGACACCATTCAGTGGTATCTTGCTAGAGTAAGGAATGCTGAATGGGGGCAGGCAATATACTTTAGGGAGTGTCTCCCAGCACGAGGCTGAGTGCTGGGTGACAAGCTTCTGAATTAGAAAAGCAAATGTCTGGGAAAACAGTATCAGTAGAAGTGCAAAGCGGTCATCATGCTAATAATTTGCACTTCTGCATAGCTTTCCCCATCTAAGAATCCAGGAGTGCTTTGCAAACATTTACTTAATCCTTGCAACACCCCTATATGGAAAAATGTCTCCGTTTTCAGACAGGGAACCTGAAGCATAAAAGTGTTGTTTCACTTTGCCCATGAGTCTGCAGGGTGCCAGTGGCACAGCCTAAATGTCTCAATTCCAGTTCAGCTGCAAGTCTGGAACAGTCTGTCCCCTTAAAGCACTGACAGCAGTTATGCAGTTTTTCAAAGGGATATGTCAGTGGCAAGATGACTCTTGCTGGTGGCATTGTCTTTGGAGCCCTTCCATGCCAGGAAATGCACGTAGAACATCTTCACCATCCAGTTTAACCAGGATGATGAGCACCCAGGTCTGAGCACTGGAGCTAGCCTTGTTTCAGTGTGACCACAGCAGGAGCTACGTAACCGTGTCCTCCCCGTTTCTGCACTTGCCTCTGTGCATCGGTGGCGTGCACTATAACTCTGGTGCCAAGACACTTAGGGCTCTTTCCCACAACTGCTGGTTTGCCCTTCAGGGGAAACTGTGGGAAAGACACTGGAACATTGCCGGCACTTAAGTGATCTTTGACCATATCTTCATTAGGGAGTGAGGAGGTTTGAAATAGCCACAGTTGAGAAGGGAAGAAGGGAGGGAGAAAGAAAGGCCGGGGGGGGAACCAGTCATCCAACCTTTCTCTCTCAGCTGTGTAAGCTTGCACTAATGCTTTACATTTGCTAACTCATGGTGCTGAGTTTTGTACAGAGGAAGCAAGGAGCAGTGACTAATTCAGGTTAGTGATGCAGTGGGGACCCACTCCTACAAAGAGCCTCTGCCGTGGCCAGCTTCCAACGTGTCCTTTGTGATTTCAGTACCTGTGAACACAGTGAAATTATGCTCCATGTCAGTGACAGGGCTTGGAAGGGAACTGAGACCTCCTTCCATGACAGATCCATGGGATCAAGTGCTCTGATCGTAAAGCAAAATGCAAATGCAACAATACATAAACCTTTCTTAATCCAATCAACCTGGTTATTCTTGAATTCCATAAATTAACTGCCAGCGGGGTTGCTTGAGAAGAGGTTGCTATAAACATGACTTATAAGGAGGGGACATCCAAACTTTGTGCAACCCAGAGATTGCATTGGCAATTTTCCAGGATCCCCACAGGCTGCTGCTAATTGGCTTAAAATTAAGCAGGTTGCAGCCACCCTCATCTTTAGTGCAAAGTAAGGGCCCCCAGGAGACTACAGGTTGTAGCGTGTGGCTGCTCACATCAGCAAGGAGCACAGTACACTGGGACATGTAGTCTCCTCATGGCCTTCCTCTGTGATAACAGGGATCTGGGAGAGCTGCAGCCCACGTTGGACACCTTTGCAACGGTTAGACCACCCCCTCTCTCAGAAAGGAAAAAAAGAAAAAAAGTTAGTTTGTGGACTATTAATCAGCATCAATGAGATAAATAAAAAATTAAAAATACAACAACAAAAAACAAATATAATTTCCTCCCTCTCTCCTCCACCCAGAAGCAGACTACTGGTAGAAACCAAAGCTGGAAAAAAATAGTTGAAAGTCAGCTAAAGTCACCTTGGTAACTGCAGCAATACACTTGCCCAGAACAGGAGACATCAAACCCAACTACAAACAGCTTTAAAGAAACAAAAAGAATGTAATCATCTGAAGAATTAATCTGACAACTGCCCACGTTTACACCTCCCACAAGCTCCCAATCAGAGGGAAATGTGCTTTAATCTCCTCCAACTCCCTCCAGTTTCACAAAACATGAGATGTGCAGTCCTTAAACTGGGGCATTTCCGGCATGCTGCTTCCATTTAAATCTGCTGCCTTTCCTAATGCAGCAGCCCTGGCTTTTGCAGACTTGTTTTTTCTGGACACTGAGAAACATGATTTTTTTGTGTGTGGGTTGGATGAAGTATTGAATCTGGAATAGACAGAGTTTGCAACATTTTGTGCAATAGCTAGGTCTTAGTCATAACAAGTAAAAATCTACTGGCTTTTGCTGCTGATTTATTTGGTGATGAGGTGGAGGAAGCAAAGGCTTACGGGTAACTGACAGTCATAAAACCAGGGATGTTAGTATTAGAAAGCAAACTCTTTCTACATTTTCTTCTGAGGCTGAAAACTACAAGCTGTGGATGGCAATGTGTGTTATGACAGGAACTTTTTATTAATAACAACCTAGAAGTCTTGCTGACCCTTCATCTGGGCCATCACCCTTTGGAAGGGTCAGCACAAGGATTTCCATTCCCAAAGACAGAATTTTAATGGGTCTTGCCAAGTCCCTGTGTCATGCAACATGTGCCGGAGTCTGAAAGTGATGTCACTGTGGACTCTTGATAAATTATGCACAGACCACAACATCCAACTCTTGTTTTGAAAGGTGTAGCTCAGATAGAAGGTTATTTGGTTTCTGCTCTTGGAATTTCACCCTTAACATTACATAGCTGAAATTGGGTGAGCTCCACTAAAATGAAATAAGAAACACAAGCGACCGTGACTATTTTGGAAAAACTTTGTGGAAAGGATTAATAATTTCTTGTAATTCAAAGTATTAACTACCATTTTGCTTCACTCTTTCACTTTTTTTTTGACAGAAGGGGTGGTTACTTATTAATGTGAAGTCGTAATTATTGACAGCTTTAAAGTCATGACAGTTCCGTTTGATAGTTACACATTAGTCAACATCTTCTCTTGAGTGTGTAATGACAAACAGCATTTGCTGGTTTTAATAAGAGTTAGAAAGCTTTGCCCCTCGCCTCCAGAATATTGTTGTCATTCCTATTATTGCATTAGCAATTGGAGGCTGTTTCCGCTCTGGACTGTGGCCCCATTGTGCTAGAAGCTGTCCTGGCTGGCATGGTGGAAACCTAAACCACACCTTCAGCTCGGGGCATTTGGAGCCCAGGGGTATGGGGAACTGTCCTGTAGCTGTCTGTTCTTCTGAAGCGTGAACCCACGGCAGCGATTGCCTAGGAGGCTCTGTTACGGAACATGCCCAGCGCACTTAGGCAGTCCAGGTGAGAAGGGCACACTTTCTTGTCTGTAGCAATAACATTTCTGTAAAACTATTGACCTGCTCCAGAGCACATAAACTCTGGAAATGCATTTAAGGAGTGCAAGCTTATGGCCTGCTTGAAAATCATGCGTTGCTAATGGCTGACCCTTTTGGTAGGGATTGATAAATGAATGATTGGAAACTGTAGACCACAGGCTGACTTTCCCACAGCTCACTGTGTATATAAGATCTGATAAGGAAGTTGAGGCCAAGCTTAGCTTAAGGTCAACTGATCATTAATCAACTGTTAACTGCACTTCTCAGGTAATCAGCCTGCAAAATGCTGGCCCACTCCACTCTTTGAAGACCCCACCTACAAAGAGCTGTAAAATGTTTGCTGAAGTAGATTAAACACAGCTTTAAGAGCCACCTATAGACTACAAAGCATGTTGTGTCTTTGCTTCAGGGTTAACCCACCAGACTGATACTCTGCTGACTGTCAGTCCATCGGCCCACCCCGTGCATAAGCTGTATCCTGACCTACTGTGTCCTTGCCGGGTCCATTATTGCTTTTGTGTGTTGCTAAGGCAGAACATGGGACGCATTTTACAGTTTTTATCTTGCAGGGAGCTGAGCTGCTCTGATTTGTTTTCCTGCATGTCTCTGACCTGAACATGTAAAGTATTTGCAGGAAGATACTGTGAGGTATCAGAGTTTAGCTTGTATCCTCATTTCAGAATGGGCAGCCCAGCAGCCTGGGTGAAAGGCTCACCTGGTACTAGATGACCTGACAGAAGCAATAGGCTGCCCTGCTTTGGAAGCCACACTGAACTGCACTAGTATGTGTGTGGTGGATGGGAGTAATTTTGGGACAGCACCCAAACGTAAAAATCAAGTAGATGTGTGATCTGAGTCAGCTTGTGAGGGTCAAGCTGTTTCTTTACAATCATTTCCAGATGTACATTGAACGTTGCTTCACTTGGGCAGAGGAAGGATCCGGGCTTGTTTTAACAGTTACCAAATGGAGCTGCAGCCTTGTTTGGCTTTTGGTCCCTCTGACACAATGGAACCACATTACAGTGTAGCGTCTCTCCTGATTTCCCTGTCTCCCTGCTCCGGTGATTCTGTACTATAGAAACTATCTTAACAAAGTCTTACCTCCTGTTAAGTTCATGTGGAAGACCAGGTGACAAAAATATAAATCCCGTATTGAACACATCGCATCAGCCCATGTCATCCATAAAAACCATAGTCTCCCCCTTCCTTCACTCTTTGTTCTGGCCTGTCAAGTGAGGGATCATGCTGATGCTCTTTGAACATATGAAGTGTTTATTGTTAAGTATTTTGAGATATACCAGTTTGATTATCTGGAAGGTTCTATCTGGCAAAGTTCCTCAACAGGTAACATCATAACCTTTTGTCACAGCCTCACAATATGCTGGTCTTGCAAAAGTAAATGGATAAGAAAGCAAAGCTGCATTGTCTTAAAGCAGCCCCATTTGCAAGGGAAAACAGTCTGCAGATGTTCTACTTGTCACAGCTAGAGTCCACCTTCTGGCTGTTGTACTTGATACTGTTGAAAGCAAAGGGTTCTCAAAAACCTTTTGGTTGAACTGTGCAAAGAAATCGGAGACAATTGGAGGGATGCCTCAGATTCTCAAAGACGTTTGAGCATGGAACTGGACAACTCTTTCCTACAAACCATTGTCTAAAAAGATAAAGCAAAAGCAGGAGGGAGAGCGTACTTAGTAATTCTTCCAAAACATCGTATAGTGGTTTGGGGCTTTGTAGAGTGTAGTTTTGCTCCAGTCCTTTCCAGAAATTTTATTTTTTTGTATGGTGGGAAGGGGATGCGCCATGTGTGTGCACCAATTCAGATCCTAGGTCATCAAATCAAGGTGGGAGCACTGCATGCTAGGACTTGGACTCTGAGGGAGGCTGTGTCACTGTTGGGATGATGAAAACTCAGATGTGTCTTTCTGACAATGTGTTCCTGCGTCCCTCTATTCACACAATTGGTTTGAAATGCAGCAGAAATAGCATACAGCACTGGGATCCTAAATATCTGTATTTTGTCTCTTCTGCTAGAAGCCGTAAGGACAGTTTAGAAAGTGAGAGCTCAGCAGCTATCATTCCTCATGAGCTAGTCCGCACGAGACAGCTGGAGAGTGTACACCTGAAATTTAACCAAGAGTCCGGAGCACTCATTCCCCTCTGTCTAAGGTGAGTGAAGCCCTCCTCCTCCTCAGCTTGTGCTAACATGCCGTGTCTGCCTTGTGGCATTGTTTCACCATACAGACATGCATGCAATGGGTCTGTAAAGGCCAGAGCCGAGATATTTTGCCAAAACACATTAGAAACAGATGATCTTTTTTTTATTATTACATGTGTGCTCATCATGGTAAGATTGTTTCTCATTCTTTTTATGTTCTCCAGTGTATTTTGAGTGCTGAAATAGGACATGGTTAGTATAGAATTTTTTTTTTATTAATCTAATGCTGGCAACACTGTGATAGAAAATGGATGTTTTACTGTATTGTGTCAAAGAAAACTCTTAAGTTGTTAATTCTGGCTTATGGACTCAGACACAAGTGGTTGTGCAAAGCCCGTTTGCAGTCAGTTTATACATGCAAGCATGTTTTTTAGACAAATTACATCACTTGCATGATCGAAGGCATAAAACATTGTGTGCACACTCTACACATTGTCTTTTGAAGGTTCAGGCTTGTGCATACCCCTCTAAGTTACTTTTCTAGGTTTCCACAATTTCAGCCAGCACTGTTTTTAAAAATGCTTGTGGCAAATGTAGTTCTTAGCATAAAGATGAACTGTGGGGCAGAGGCAAATGATTGCAGGTGATTGAGTTACATTAACTTAATGAGTTATATGTCTGTAGTATCAGAGCTATCAGCAACAGGTGCACACTTGCCTGTGCGTGTTGAGAAACCAAGGGGATAGTTAACACAAACATTTTATTTACATCATAAATGCGTGAACAGTCTGTCATGATCAGTTACCACAGCTCAGCCGACCAGCAAGTAACTCACCAAGCAACTGCAACTCTCTTAGGCACTATATATCCTACCTGAAGTTCTCCCTCTTGCACGTGGGAAGCCATGTATGTGTGTCACACGTGCTCTGAGCCTAAATATCAAAGCCATGATTTTCCCTGTGGAAAGCATTAAACAAAAAAAAAGGAAAATGATACCATAGAGGGTCATGTGTGTGTATTTTCTAGGCGTTTGCATAAGTAATACAGGTTACATTTGCCAAGCACCAGGGCAATGGATTACTAGGTATTGTCATGGTAGGTAACTTTGGTCCCACCAGTGAGCCTGCTTAGAAATGCATCTTCACATTTCCACTCAATGTGGAGTCTGGATTCTTTTCTGCAGCTTTCATCTTACTGAAAGCCTGGCAGGCCCCTGCCCTTACATACATCAGCACCTCATCATGGGGATAAACAGGCAGTGGGATTTAGATGTATTCTGGTTCTGTACAAGGCCCCAGGATTAAGGGGGAAGATAAGAGTAGGAACTTCCTGCTTCAGAAGGATGCTTGTGACCTGCTTTGTGGAGCAATTCATTCCTATATTCCTGAAAAATTAATAGTTGCTGCCTTCAAAATGGTTTCCCATAGTGATGACAGAATCTGTAGTGATCCATCTTCATTCTATTGAATGCCACTTGCACCCTCAATTCATATTCGCATTTTATTCCCCAGGGGAAGGCTCCTACATGGACGGCACTTTACATATAAAAGTATTACAGGGGATACAGCAATCACGTTTGTATCAACGGGAGTGGAAGGAGCTTTTGCTACAGAAGAGCACCCCTATGCAGCACATGGACCTTGGTTACAAGTGAGAGAGCCTCCTTCCTTTTTCTCCCTTTCCCTCCCTTTCCTCTTTTACTGTGTTCTAAAAATGATCCTGCTAAGGCCTTATGTGGTTTAAAAGTGTATCAAACCTGTATTTTCTGTTGCAACATCTCCAATAGCTCTTGCATAATATTTTCAGTAATTATGGACTCAAAACCTAATGTTAAACTGTTACTATTTATATTAATGGAACTCAAATTGATAAGCAGTGGCTGGAAAGTTCAAAAAATCATCTGTGAATACAGTAGTGTCCATTTCCTGGAGTCAGCAAACACTTTATGGGCTGTATTTACTCTTGATTTCTTTCAGAAAGGAATTTGGGGAGGCAGAGTGGAATGACCTAAACAAGACTGGGGCCAGGGCAGAATAGCTAGAAAGCTGTGGGACTGTGGTCCTACAGAGCCAAGATCTCAGTTTTACATCATCCCCAACAGGAGAGCAGCACAGAGAACACTGGGGTTTTGGTTTTGTTTTTGTTTTTCAATTTTAGCTCTTTCCTACTGATTCCTTGAAAAAAAAACAAAACAAAAAACAAACAAAAACCCCCACCCTTTTAGTTGCTTGAAGCACACACACATTTTCTGTACCTAGATTTGTTTTCTGTATGACAGATTTTCCTTGGGAAGTCCCCATCTGCTTGGTGTTGAAAGTCAGTCCAATGGAGCAGTGATGCACTAATGATGTGATGGGGTAGTGCTATTCTAACGTTGAATTTCTCTTAGTTCTAAACATATTGGGGGGCGGGGGGGAAGCTTTAAGTAATATATTTCCACAGAAAGGAAGAGCCCATCTCAGAGGGACTATATGCACATAATACATCTTTGCCTTCACTGCTACTGTGGCGTTCCAACCTCCCCTTCTGTTTGGAGGGCAAGGATTTGTTTTAGCATTGTGGTGTTGCAGTTAACCTTCCAGTGAGCCTTCCACTCCCCATGTTCCTATGTCTGGAGGACATCATGCCTTCAAATTTGTACAACTTGTAAAGAAGCTGATCTTGGCTAGAATCATCTTGTGTGTAGGGATTTTCAAAGAGCTTGCATGTTTTGATTGTACTGACTGCAGAGTGCAACACTCCTGTAATGATTAACAGCAAAGGGTCAGGTTTAAGGGTGGGTCATTTGATGTTAGTTCCTGTGCTTGCCAACATATGATATGCAGGATCTTGTGACTGTGTTAACTCCAAACATAAGAGTGTTTGTTTGCATTTACATCACATCTCAAAGTGTCTTGATGTGTAGAATAGTTGGGTAACCTTTAAGCAGTGAAGAATGGCAATAATGAGGTCACCATTCAGATATGTAACTAATACTTGCCATTACAAACCTGGTTGCTTCCATATCCGTTTCTTTGGTGCTGAAAACTATGGAAGATTTTTGAAGAAGATGGGAGGGAGAGGTGGAGAATTGCTGGCTTCTGAGTGGTAGGAAGAAGCGAGTTCCTTTGCTTGTCTCCTACACAAGGTCAATGTATTGGATCTTCTCATCTGATATGACCAGCTTAGCTGCCAGCTCTGGACAGTCCTGTGATAGTGAAGGAGGACGGACTGGGTTGGGGGAGAAAGGAGTCTAAAAGCAGCCTGGGACAACAGGAGGAGCACCTGTTTTTTTTTGATATAGACATGGGAGTGTCTGAGGCTCTTGGGTTAATATACAATGGGAGGCTTGATTCGTGCTCAGCAGTCCCTTGTGGTGTTGGGAGCAGAGGAGGGAGGTTCATGTGGCTTTGCTTCAGAAGTTTCTACTTTCATACTTTCTAGTATGGTGCATAAAAATTCTAAGGAGAGCTGTTTGGTTTGTTACCTTGCAGCCTGGGCCAGCTGAGTTGGCAAGCCCCACAAAGCTTTCACAGCAAGGCCCAGAGAGGATTTTCCTCCTCCTGTGCTTGAGACCCCAGGCACAGCAATGAGCTCCAAGGAGAGTTGGTGGCTGAAAGCAGATGACTGCAATACAGGGGCTTGTTGCAAAGACAAGCAAATGGAGAAACCATGGAGAGGAAGAGAGATGGCAGGCATCAATTCCTGTGCACTTTTTCCCTAGCTTAGGGAAGAAAGAAGAGGCTAAAAAATCCTGGCCTCGACTCGGCAGCAGCTAGAGACTGACTTCTCTTGAGCCTGAGCTTTGGTGTAGTGAAAGCCCAAACCTGCAGACTAAACACAGTATCTCCTGTTTACATCTCGTGGGCTGGAGTGGAGGTTGTCCAAGGTGGGACAGGCTAAAGAGCTGCTGCACATTCTATCAGCCCCTGCTACCCAGGCTGAGCAGTGAGCTGAGAGTCACTGGGCTCCAGTGGTGGGTTAGCAGATGACAGGAGTTTGGCAGGTCCCAGCACCATTCCTACCAGACAAGTGTCCACATCACTGCCACAGCTGGTACTCAGTAAGAGCTGTTTTAGCAGTCTCAGCAGAAAAGGCAAGGAGTCATTAGACCACAGAGATTGTACACCCTATTTCTATCAACAGTCCTTCCAGATCACATGCAAGGCATGTTGGTAGGGGAAGCCTGTCCTGCTGCTGCCCATGCTCTGAGGATGATTAGATTATTTCATTCTCCAGAGCTGTCAAATTGGCACCTTTCCCAAGTACTCGGATTTTTTTTTTTTTTTTAAGTAACATTTAATTAGTTCTAAAAAGCTAAATTCTATTAAAGGTCTAAGCATGTCAGGCTGGTTTATTTCTGAACTTCTTCCACTGTCATGTATTGTTGAATAGGGAAATTGCTTTGACTCAGAAATGTACAAACATATTCAAGAAGTTCTTGTTAACACTAGACTCCTGTTTATATGCTAGTTACCGTGGCAAAGTCTCTGATGTGTAACACTTGCATTTACATTACACATGATCAAAGGCTTCCGTGGTTCTTTCTTCCACTCCCCCTTCCCCCCCGTGCTATGACAGCAGAGCCCCCACACCTTCTCCTAAGCAGCTCTCTTCTCCTTTTCAAGAGGTAGATGTTCCCAATGCACAGAGAAAGGCTACGCAGAAGATCCCTGGCCCCATGTTGGAGGGTGAAGGACACTGATCATGCAGACAAACTCTGACATTAACTGCCTCGCAGTGACATTTGTATTTGTGCTGGAGCATCCAAGGTTCTTGGTCCAATGCCTGAGCTGTGACAAGTGTGCAGGTCATCACAGATCAACCTTGTTTGTCTCTAAAACCTACCCAAAGCAAGGTGAGGTTGTGCATATGTTCTCTCTCCCTCTTTCTTTCCCTCCCTTATGTTCTGGCAGATGATAGAGACACTGTTGAAATGTGTTACTGATCAAGCCCATCCCAATAAAGTTGCCTGAGCCTTTAATACATATTAATATTATCCTGGGGTAGTTTGTGTCAAAGCCTGTCAGCATGCATCATCCTTTGGGAATTACCATCATTAAGTCTCTAGTGATGGGAGTCAGGACATGCTTCTGCAAAGCTCCTTTGCTTTCATGTGGAGCTCTCTGCCCGTCTAACACAAAGCAGACTGTTCACCCCTCCTACCTTGCTCACCTGGGCTGCTTACTCTCCCCAGAGGGGAGAAGGAGGTTTGTTTAACACTACCTTTAGATAATTTCTGCTCCTGCTGCTTTAGGCAGTCATTGTTCCAGGGAAGAAGATGACACTCAAGTCTTTGATCATGCGCAACGTACATGTTATGCATCAGATATTGCTGCAGACTCCGACATACAAGCCAATATACTGCAGTAAAAACAAACTTATGGAGTCCTTGTTAATATCAAAATCTAACACAAAGAATTTGAGAAATGGCTCTGCACTTTAGCCTTGCCCTGTTACATGTGTGTATTTCGATACTATACCTAAATGAAGGATCATATATATTTTTTACAAAGCATGCCTGCTTCATTCAGTGCACAAAGATGCAGCGTGTTTGGGGGATGAATCAGGGGTGTCATGTAAAGTAGACTCTTGCCTATAGGACTTCCACTTTGTTCGTTTGTCAAAATTAGAAGGTGTGTAGAGAATGAGGCAAGTAATTGCAGAAAAATCGCAACAGTCTTATGGTGAAGCCTGTTAAATGTTGCCCTGGAGAACTGGATCCTGTTCCTGCCTCTACTGCTCTGTTCTTTCTCGATGCTATTGCAGAGTCTTAAGCTAAAATGTTCTTGCATGGCAACTGAGTTTTTGTACCTTGTTTTCTGGACGCCCAACTCAAGACCTGAGTCTGATCCGTGTTCCCAGCAGCAGGAGTCTGAGAAGAATTCCTCTGCAGATACCCCTGTGCACCACAGGGTTGAGTGGGCTGGAAAACAGGGACCTGCAAGTCTTGAGACAGGTACCTGCAAGAAGTAGAAGTTTAGATTTGGTTTTCTCTTCACTTACTTTCCCATGTCTGTTCAGGAAAACCTTCCTCAAGTCACCCTGTGAAGATTAATCCACTGCTTGCAAAGCATTCCAGCTCTGCAGATGAACACAAGAAACAATTTCAGGAAGAGATTAAAATTTGTTCTTGCAGTCAGGAGAGAGAAAGGATCTCTCTGGGGTAGAGGGTCAACCTGGGAGTCGAAGATCCATGTTCAGCTCCCCGCTCTTGCAGATTTCTCTGTGACTTTAAGTCTCTTAACTTCTTTTAGCCTCCATCCTCCATCTGCTGTGTGAAGACGAGCACTTCTCTGCCTGTGAGATTGAGCACATCAGGCTGTGAGAGCAGTAGGGACAGCAAGATTAGGTACTTCCAGCGTAATCGATGCGGGCAGTAGTTGGATGGACTGTACTAAATAAAGGGGAAGAGAGTAGGAGGGAATGGGAAAGCAACTTAAATGATAATGAAGAGAAATGGTGACTAATGGTGGATTCAATGAGCAGAAACATCATGGGGACTGAGTTGAGCAGAGGTCTTGGGTGAGAAAAACTGTAGGCAATCCTATGATCACAGATTTGTTTCATGAGGCAGATGTACACTGGGGCCAAATGAGCAATGGCACAGACAGTCTCTGTGCAGCCATTTCCAAAATTTTGTATGCCCGATGTCACTGGTCTCTGAGTGTAGAGGGTTTTTTTTCCAGGTAATTTACTCAGTTTCGGGACTAAGCCCGTTTAGGCAGATGGAGGCTATGGTTCATTTGCAGTTGGCACCCTCCGATTCTCAGCATGAGGTCTGTGTCTCTGAGGAGCTTACAGCGGTGGTGGGGTATTATCCTTTGACACCAGCTGCTGCTGGAGGATGCTCTTTGCTTGCCTCCCATGCCAGTAGGTTCACAACATCCAGCAGACAGCATGTGGATGCTGAGGCTGTGGAAACAGGATTCTTCTCCAATCTCCCTGCCCTTTGTGTTGCCTCCAGTTTTGGCCTGTGATCTGCCCTCCATCCTGTTTTTCTGTGTTTCCATCTTCCCCTTATCCTGGCCCGTCTCTGCTGTCCTCTCCTCCCCTTCATTCAAGTTGGCAGATTTCTTCTCCTCCTCCTCCACATGGCCTGACTTCCAGCAGAAACACTGAGAGCGCTGGAGATTTTCCCTGCCTTTAGTCCTGATGTGCCTGGTACTATAGCAATTCCTCACAGCTCAGAGGAATGATCAGAGGGAAAACTACTCGTTAGCTATTGCTGCCCTGTGTTTGGGTCATAGCTGCCCTGGGCTGGGACACATTTAGTGAAGAAGGGCTCTTCAGTACCTTTTTCTGCCTTTCCCTGAAAATACATGGAAAACCAGTGACTTTCAGAGGCTTCTGACTCAGCAAAGCATTTGCGTGATCAGGAAAAAAGACTTTCCCTTGACCTCCAGAGCATGTTTTGCTCATCTTCCTCACATTCTTCTTAAGGAGTAGTTCTCGTGCTTTCCAACAAACTGATCATACACATAGTACAGTCAAAAAGTACTTTTTCCAAAATACCTCTCTGAGATAACTTGATTCATTTTCTCCTAAAAACATTAAAAAAAAAAATCAAAAACAAGTTATCCAGCATGGAAAAATAAGTTGAGGCTTAGGACAGCAAGGTCAGACTTCTCATAGAAAATGTTAAATATGCCTGTAGGCAGGATAGGTACATGGAGGCTGTGGGAAGCATCCAGCATTCAGGAGTTATCAATATGCACTATCTATGCTGGTAGTCAGGGGGGTGGGGGATGAGGGGGAAAGAATTACTGTGAGCAGGGTCACAGGGGACAATTCATTCTTTTGGTTTGGCAACCTAAGTGAAAAATCTGGAAAAGAAGATCAGACTGAGCCCAATCTTTAAATATTTTCAGTTTTTCTTGCTGAAACAAAAGCCTTAAAGAGACCAAAATCGGGGGGGGGGGGGGCAGGGCGACCCCCTTTGTAGGGGGAGGTAATGGCAAACCTTTCCCCCTCCCTTCTTTTCTCCACCTCCTCCCCCCCCTCTCCCTGCTCCCTTCTCGCCCCCCCCCCCCCGCCAAGTTGCCAGGCAAACCCCAAAAACAAGGTCAAAAATTTTTTTTTTTTTTTTTTAAAAAAAAAGCAGGTTACTTAAATGTTCTGAAAATTTTGGCACTTTCATACTTGCCCATTCCTCCATTGAAGACATGCA